>VZTE01003150.1:0-110619 GCA_013397775.1 Eulacestoma nigropectus
GCTCTGCCTCCGCCGCGACCGCGCCCGGGAGCTGGTGAGTGCCGGGGGAGTGGAGGGCCGGGCATGGGGCCCTGCGGCCTCGGGAGGCGCTGCGCTTCCGGTGTCGGCGGCTCCGCGCAGGCCGCCCGCGGCCCCTGCCCGCCCGCCGTGAGGCCGCTCCGGCACCCGCTGACGGGCGGTGGCGGTGCCCACCTGTGCGCACCTTGCTTTCCGTTGTTGTCGCTTAGCTGAGCAGGAGCGTTTGCTGTGAGAGAGCCCTGTAGCCTATTATCTACGTTTTATATATGTGTGTGTGTGTGTGTGTGTATATATATATACACATACACATTGTGGTGGGTTGACCCTGGCAGGACGCCAGGCGTCTCTCTCACTCCTCTCCTCAGCTGGACAAGGGAGAGAAAATGTAACAAAAGGGGTCAAAGGTCGAGATAAGGGCGGGGAGATCTGTCAGCAGTTACCGTCACGGGCAAAACAGATTTGACTTGGGGAAATGAGCTTAGTTTATTACCAGTCAAAATCAGAGTAGGATTATGAGAGGTAAAAGAAGTCCTGAAAACACCTTCCCTTCTCCCTTCCCTCTTGCCCACGCTCTATCTCCTCCCCACCAGCGGCAGTGGAGGACAGGGCATGAGGGTTATGGTCAGTTCATCACTGGTTGTTTCTGAATTTTTCCCATAGTACAGCTTTCCCCTGTTCATGTTTGCAAGCTGATTTAGACTGTGTTCAATCCTTTGGTAACCAGGAATTAAAACAAACACCGTTAGAGAGTGTTCATGCTTTTCAGGTTGTCTGATTTTTGCTCCCCTCTGGAAGGAAGAAAACGGGACTGCTTCGTGATTTTCTTTGTTAGAGTATTTCATTTTCTCTGCCTCAATGATCTGACTCAGTTTTGCTGCTTCTTTAGAACATCCCAGAAGAAAGCTTGTACGTGAAGTGTAACGGGCGACTGGCCAACGATGAAGATGAGTTGCAGAGTGGAGTCGTTTATAGCCTGGAGCCAAGGCTTTGTGGTGGAAAAGGAGGTTTGTTGTTTAAACTGCTTCTTAGTGATTAGATTATTAGGTTAAAAAAGTTCTGCTGTGCCGTAGTCTATACTGATTGCAGGAGTCCTCAGGTATTGGCAGATCTCTTGTCGTGTGTATGACTGATAGAAAATCTCTGAGCTGACACCAAAGTGTATGTGCAAAGCTGGGGATTGACCAGGGAAGCTGCAGGTCAGATCTTCCTCACAGCTTATCTCTGTCAGTAGAAACCTGTAACGTGCACCAAAGTGACTTCAGAGTTGAAATTGTTTTGAGAAGGCCCTGTTGTCTTAGGCTCCCAAGTTTCATTCAATGGTCACTTAGGACAAATAGTTCAGGTACAAATAGTCTGTGATTTGAGTGTGTTACGTGATCTAATTGACTTTAATTTTTCTCATTTTAAAAAAACATACAAATGCCAAGATCTCAGTAGCCAAAGAACTAAAGAAATCAGCTTAAGCTGTACTCCTTATATTGAGGAAGTATTTTAACTGTGTTACTGAAGGTGTTTATTAGCTGAACACAATACTTTTTTTTTGCCTCACGGTACAGCAGGCTGTCTGGCATGTTTATAACACTCCTTAAAGGTCCTTTTAGGGCACTGAAAAGTACAGATTTGCTTAGCTTCCAGTTCAAAAACAGTGCTTGGCACTTTGCAGTTGCATGAAGAATTCTGTTGCTATTAATCCACACTTTGAACTTGTTAAATGAGGGTCTTTCTTCAGCTGGAGACAGCGTAAGGTGGAACTGAGTGAGAGAAATTAAGAGTCTTGCCATGAGTAATTAGTGGCTGAGGAATGTATAGAAATCTGTTTTGGGGGGCTCTCTAGCATAACATTGTGCAACTTTCAACTTCCCCTTTACTTCAGTTAATTGAGGGAAAGTGTTGAATTCTGTGTATTCTTTTTCCATAATTAATTCTTCTGTTGTGTGCCAGCTCATCTCCTTTTGTTTCTGTTTAGCTAATTCCTGATTACTTTCTTTCTCTGAAAGGGTTTGGGTCGATGCTGCGAGCCCTTGGTGCTCAGATTGAGAAGACAACAAACAGAGAGGCGTGTCGAGATCTCAGTGGAAGGAGACTGCGGGATGTCAATCACGAAAAAGCGTAAGGCATTTTCTCAGAAGCTGAAATTATAAGATAACCTGATCCTGTACTTCACCGTTAACAAAAGAGGCCAAATGACAGCCTGTTGTAGCAATGAAATGGTACTTTGAATACTAAAAAGAGCAAAAGTGAAATCTTAAGTGCAGGTGGACTGGAAGCCAACAGGGCTCTCCTGACTCTAATTCTGTTATTGCAAAAATAGATGTGATTTTACTGCAGCCTGCGTCTGTGAGACTGTTCTGCACCTCTTGGATTCATCTGGAATTCTCACAGTTCTTTCTGAAGCTGCAAGACCACAGTCTTGGGGATGTGTGAACTTAACTGCTGTTTCTGCCTTTCAAAATAAACTCTTCTCTCATCTCATAGCAGAATCTGTTCCCTCAGTAATTCCCCCCGGGGTGCTGTTGTCTCTTCCCATTGTCTCCCATCCTAGCAGGTGGTGGAGGCATTCTGTAATTGCGAAGCAACAAACTGCTATTACCCCAGATGCTGGAAGCACTCATTTTGGTGGTTCTGTCGTGTGCAGGATGGCTGAGTGGGTGAAGAAGCAGGCGGAGCGGGAGGCGGAGAAGGAGCAGAGGCGGCTGGAGAGGCTGCAGCGGAAGCTGGCGGAGCCGCGGCACACGTTCACCGACCCCGAGTACGAGCGGCAGTACCGCGAGATGGCCGAGCGGCAGGAGGAGTCCCTCCGCATCGGTACTGCAGCCTGGCCTCGCTCTGTCCTCACAACATACAGCACATTAAAAGCCTCTCTAGCCTCCCTCCAGTAGGGAAATTTACCAAAAAATTGGTTTCTTTCAATTGAATGAAATTTTAAGTTTCAGTGAAATTTGTTTGATTTAATTTTTCCTCTTTGTCTGCAGTGTATGTTACATTGCATTGAATGGTGTGACGCGATACAAGTGATGTTTCACCTTGCTTTGCTAGGTCACCTCATAATAGCCAAATTCTGTGAAGGTGGTGTTGCTAGCTGTAAGCTTGAGCTGTAAGAATTACACAGTGAAACTATAAAGGGGTTGTACATAAAAACTCAACATTGGATCCAACTACAGAATACCTCGTTTCACTTCCTGGTCTTTGGAGTTACTTTATTTATCCCCATATTGTTCCCTTGCTGTCAGCTAGATAGTGAAACTTGAGGCTGAAGGGGTTAAAGAACCTGATAGTTCAGTTCAGGAGTCCAATTTTAATTGACTCTGTGCCTTAGTAAATCCGTGCAGGAAAGCTTTTGCTGCTACTCAGTTGATGTTCAAGTTTTGAGTCTCTATGACCAATAGTGATTCTTTCCATTAGTGTTTTAAATTGCATCTGAAGTGAAAAGATAAGTAGAATTTACAACATGTACGAGTTGTGTACTGATGAAGTTCACTTTCAAATTTGTTTTGAAGGCTTGCAGGTTATTGCCAGCAAAGCAGTGTTGTCAGAAAGTGGCAAGAGTCGGAAGCGTCCCGGTGAGCCTGGAAAGAATGAAACAAAATCTGAAAAAAGAAAATGTCCTTGGTAAGTTATACCTTATTTTTATACTCAAGTCTTAAGCCTTGAACAGGATGAAAATTTAGATACAAGTAAGCAGAATCTAGTCTAAGATGAAGACTGAAATAGAAATAAGAAAGTTGAACTGATAAATCAAAGAACTGAAAGTAAACATTTCTGCATTCCTATAATTCTGTCCCAGGCAGAGCGGACAATCTTCATTTGCAAAAATAGACACTTTCTTCCCCCACCCCTTCTAAATGATTATATTCTACAACTTCCCATTGTCCTTTTCTTGATTAATGAATTATACTTACAGTGAACTTTAAAATATTATTTTTCTCCCCTGGCATCTTTCAGCTAATGTAACATGAAAGAGAAGTCAAAGATTCCAGTCATTTCTGTGTTGGGAATGCTGTAATACCTGTTTTGGGGGTTTGTAGGTGCTGTTCAGTATCAACATCTCTTCCATTAACTAAACTAACCTAAACAGCTGTTAGAGTAGGTCCTTGTATCTCTCTGAAGTGGATTTTTGGAAAGAGAAATGTGGCAATTAAAAAAAATTATTTAAAAGAAAGAAAGTTAAAATAGATGCATGTTAATTTGTAATGTGTCAGGCCGGGATTGGATGAGGCCACAGGCTCGGGCTCTGAAGATGACAATAAGGATGGCTCCCCTTGTGCATCTGACGGAAGTTGTCCATCAGGCAGCAGATCCAATGAAAGTGTTGGAAATTCAGATGAGTCTTCAAGCAGCTCTGTGGCTTCAGCAGAGGACAGTCCATCTACCAGTGCAAGTGAGAAACCACTGGAGCAGCCAGAAGGTCCTGGAAGAGATCTGCAAGGAGAGGTGTGCACAGGTGGGCAGGCTGAAATTCCTGCTGAAGAAAACAGTAAAATGACAGAGGCCCCGAAGGAAGAGGCCCAAGGAAAGAATGGAGTGACTCAAGCTCAGAAAGAAGAGAAAGAAAATGTTCCTGCTAAGGCACAGGAAACAAACCAATCACAGAGCACAGTAAGTAAGCAGTACAAAATGTGGTGTGTCTTCAGCTGCTTTTAGAGCTGAAGAAGCAAGCCAGCTCCAGCAATGTAGCTTTTCCCACTGGATTTATGAAAGCCCAACTGATACTTGGCAGCAAAGGGTGCCAATACTTGTGCTTTTTGTGTCCTTGCATAATATTACCGTTAAAGATTTGTGGGGGTAATGAATCTGGACTTGCTCTAGCAGTAAAAAGAAGTGTAGCTCTTTTTTTCAGGCTAAGGAGTTACTTGGATTTTTTGCCTTTTTTCACCTTGGGTGGAAAGTCTGCCACTGGCAGCGACTGAACTCTGATGTGTGAACGTTTGTTACAGTTCAATGGGGAAAAGACAAGGATGTAATCTGGTCAATTAGAACCTTGTCATCTACTGTACTATTAGAGCTGGCAAATTTTAAACAGGATGTTTACCATTCTTCACTGTTTACCTTTTGCTTAGTATTTGCGAGACTTTCTATTCCTGGAACAGGAAACTCCACCAATGCTGTGGCAGATTGTTATTGCAGGTGGAAATATTTTTATAGTAGTCCTTGATGAATATATTTTTTTTAGAAGTAGGGTGAGAATAATGAGGCAACCAGTTGGGTTTTTGTACGCTTGGTAGGACAAAGGTTCTGATTCTGCCAGCAAGAATTGTTTTTGCTGAGTACATAGTGAAGTACACTCATTTCACTGCTGTTATTACTTGCTCTGAAGTCTCTCTGGTACAGACTATAAGACCAAATGTGCATTTAAATAGCCCTAAAATGGGCTTAGATTTTGGTGTCCTTTTTAGTGTTAGTAAATTCCAGCATTTGAATTATCCCATCTATTCCATGTTCTTTTGTGGACAAGGCCCTGGGCTTGGACTGGACGATCTGTAGAGGTCCGTTTTACCCTCAATCAATTTGCAAATATACCAATTCCCTTTCCAGATGAAATTTTAACCCATATTTTCTTTTTGCAGCAGAATGAGATGTGAACTTCAGAACTGGGTTAATCTTACTAAAAAAGTGGTGGCTTTATATCTTTTTCTTTAATTACAGTGTAACTGCATTAGAAATAAATTTTCATCCTCCTTCCTGCTCCTGCTGGAAGTATTTTGGTTATATTCTGTGTCAGGCTAAAAAGGGGCTGTCAGCTTTGCTGTGCCTCTGGAAGCCGAGGTTAAGCTGCTGAACTGCTGGGCAAGATGGTGAACTGTTGTTTTTAATTCAGTTTTCTTGGGAGTATTGAACTTTCCTGGGGATAATCATAGAATCTTCTAAGGTATTAGGGACTCACATGGATCAAAGTCCAACTCCTGCTCCTGCAAAGGACAGCTTCAAGAATCACACCATGTGCCTGAGAGCGTTGTCCAAACGCTTCTTGAGCTACTGTTTTTCTTGGATGTTTTTCTCTTTTCAGGAGGCGGAACCAATAGACCTGCTGGCATTCAACTCTGCTGCTGAACTGGAAGCCCTGGGTTTAGAGAAGCTGAAGATGGGATTGATGTCTTTGGGACTGAAATGTGGAGGCACTTTGAAGGAAAGAGCAGCAAGGCTCTTTTCAGTGAGAGGTCTGTCTAGAGACCAGATCAAGCCATCCTTATTTGCAAAGCCCCCTAAAGGGAAAACCTCTGGTTAGATTTGAGAACATTTACCTTTTTTGCATGTGTATTTGATGTCATTAAATAAAAGCTCTTGGTACCCTTTCAACTGAGTATCCCCAGCTTCTAAACTCACATCCACAAGCCTCGTTAGCATCCCAAGGAGTTAGGGAAAGGATGGACAGGTGGTAAGGATATCATCATAGACGCAGTGCTTGGGCATCTGTTCCACAGTGTTCTGGAGGGAGGAGAGAAACACTGAGGCTCTGCAAATCACATCTTATGGAGGCTGTGACAGGACAAGGGGACTCTGTGTAGAAAGGAAATGGGTGTGTTTACTGAATGTTTAATTAGGAAACTGGGATGGAGGGTGTTTGGGAGGTCACCTTAGCATGATGAAGTTTTGCTGGTGTAAATCCATTGGCTGGGGATGTTAGATGCTGGCAGTCCCTGCTGGCGTAGCAAACCTTTGATGTCACCAGCTCTCTAAAAGGCAGGGACAGTGTGTGGGAGAGGAGAGCCTTCAGCTCTGAGCACACTCAAACTCCTCTCTAGTATGGGAAGGGTAGTGTGGGATAAAAGTGAATTGCCCATGTTAATGACGTGTTTTGGCAACAGCTCTTACCCAAGTTATTTCCCCTTCCTGCAGTTGCCCTCTTGCTTCAGTTGCACTGATGCAGCCACTTCCAAGCCTACCCTATGTGTCACCTACTCGCCTTTAGTGTTGTGGGTTCCTTGTTAAACCAGATCAGTTCCCTGATGTGGCTCTAACAAATTTGTGCCAGCACAACAGAAGCAAGAGTTCATAAAAACACTGGTTGGTGAAGAAGGACTGGAATATTTTAAACCACCAGTAGCACCAAACACTCCATTGGTGATCTGCATCTTCAGCAGTGCTGGAATTGAAAGAAATGCCCTACATCTGTCTTGGAGGACAAGAGCTGTACCTTGAACCAGCTCCACATTAGGCAAATTTATTTGGGAATAGTTTAGCTCCTGCTGAGTTAAAAAGGAACAAGCACTTGCTCTAGGATATTCCCACATCGAGGATTAGCCTAGAGCATTATTGTGTCTGGAGAGCCACAGGGTGCTCAGTGACAATTCAGGACTTTCACATGCTCAAAGGGTATCCTTTTGAAAACAGCTGGATAACAACAGGACTTGGACTGCCTTCAACAGAAGAGAAACAAGTAGGTGAAGTGCTTGGAGCTTTCTAAGAATTTGGACAAGAACAAAAAAGTCAACAGTTGGAAAAAAAAAATACGTAAACTGAAGCAGTTCCAATGTTATGTGGGCTATTTCTGTAGGAGAGAATGGCTTCAGAATAGAGGTGATTTTTCTAGTCCAGGGCCAGCGGATAATGCAGTTTGCAGCCTGTGTCTGTCTTTTCCCGAGTGTTTACGTAGCTTTAGATTTCAAAGATGTTTCTGGTTGTAAATGCACCAAAACTGTGAACATCTTCCCGGAGAAAAGGTTCATTCTCCCACGGAATCACTTCCCCAAAAAGCAAGCGGTGCAACTTAGAGAAGTCACACTTTTGAAGTGTCATTTTAAATGCATTTATTTCAAACACCTAAGCGCTGCCTCGTGTTTCACTGGCATTTCAGAGTTACTGGCTGAAAAAAGTAATCAGTGAAAACACTGGCACAAACCCGAGGGAGGGCTTTTCCTCACTTCATACGGATCCATCTCTTCCCTGGGAAGAAAGATAAGTGCATCTAATACCCAAACCAGCAGGGAACAGAGCAGGTCATAGAGGGAAAGAACTGGTCGAGGTTTAGAAATATCACCACCAGCAGACACAACAACAGCTGCCGGCCTTCAACCAAAAGGCTCCGTTCCACTGTCCTCACCTGCACGGTGCTAATGAACAAGTTGCTCAAAAGCCACTCATGAGAGCACCCCTTTTCCTGGAGCGTGCAGGAATTGCTTCCAGTGGTTTGCCGGGTGCTGCAGCTTCTGCTCTCGCTGCTGTAGGTGGCACTGGACTGACGCGGAGGATGGGTCTGGCTCCAGCAGCGCTGACAAAGCCTCGCCCCTCGGCACGGGGCACCTGACCCGAGTGCCACGGGTGCAGGCACACGGTGCTGCTGCGGAGCAGGGACATTGGGTCACCTTTACACCGTTCTGCCTGTTCCTGAAACAGTCACCACCGATCCTTCTGATCCCCCCACAACTCATTCTTGGCCAACATTTTGCTTTCTGGGGAACGCTGGCGTTTGAAAGGTTTGTTTGCAGCGATGCCTGTTCTCGGGGAGGTACTATTTTTGAATCCTAAAGCTTCCTCCAAGACATTTAACTGGAAATGGTAATGCCTGCACCCCTGTTAGTTAGCACTGCCACCTCAGCTGGCTTGGCTTTGGCTATAGCTGAGCAATTAGGGTGGCTTTGCAGATTAACATGCCTAATGACACCTGAAGGGAGGGAGGTGACAACTCTGACCTCCTCCAGCTGCAGAGGAGGGGCTGGGCAGGCGCTGCTGCTTTCCAGCACTGCTGGAGGCTGGGCTAATCCAGGATAGGTAGTCTGGGTTTAGAGCCGGCAGCTGTGCCTGCTTGGAAAGTGTCCCGGTGGCCTGAACGCACGAGCTGCCTTGTCCTGCTTCTCCCTGCTGCCTCCTCTGGGTGTCTCTAACCAGGCACAAGGAATCAGGAACTTGCGCGAAACTTGCAGGGCAGAAAGGAGCAAGGAGCTCCTGAAAGACCTCCCCTGGCTGTATGGAAAGAAGAGGAGGGTTTATAAGGAGCCAGCCAGCTGGAGAAACATCTGCTGGCAACATGACACATCTCAGTGAAAACATGAACTGGCTGCCCAGGGAGGGGTTGAATCACCATCCCTGGAGGTACTTCAAAGCTGGATAGATGTGGGCCATGGTTTAGTGGTGGGCTTGGCAGTGCTGGGATAACGGTTGGACTCGATGATCCTGGAGGTTTTTCCCAACCTAAACAATTCTCTGAGGTCTGGTGGTTATCGATGGCACCTTATGGCCAGTGAGATGCTGTATCCAACACACAGTAACCAGCTGAGACCTCATAAGGGTGACAGAGCTATTGACCACTGGGTTGGAAGTTGGCAGTCACCTGGGAAGTAATGATAATGAACTGATTGTATTCATTTTCAGCAAACAGAAAACAAACTTTCAAAGGGGATACAGACACCCCAGGCTTTCAAAGAGGCAGATTTGTCATAACCGAGGAAATTAGAAGGAAAAATGTAAGCAGAAAAACTATGAATAAACTTTAGGAGAAGCTTTAAAACAAAATTAATAAATAGCTTGGATAAAAACCCCAAACAAACAAAACGCCACCCTGATTTAACAATTATCAAAAAAAGGGTGCTGAGACCTGAGGATTGTTGACATGACTTTCCAGTGCCCAATATCTCCAGATAATTTATTATCTCCTGCCATGGTTAAAAACTGTTTCTTGGCCATTCTGCACCTGCTGGTTTAACCAGAGGAAACTCAGGCACCCCAGCAGCTCTGGAACGCCTGAGTATCCCCAGAGCACAGGCCAGAGGCAGCAGTCATGATGAGCTTCTTGCTCTGTTTTATTCTGAAATGTGCTAATGTTGTTCATGCTGCTCTCCTGCACCTGCTCCAGGAGTGGACAGAGGAGCTCAAGTTCTCTAAAAACATCAAAGTCCTGCAGGATCCCTGTCATACTCCATGCCACTCCTGTCACCTCTCCACCTTCCCCCCCATTTTGCCCTGGCTTCCCCTTTCCCAGACTCCAGCTGTTGCCAGCCAAAGCCAGAGGAGCTCCCTGATTATCACCTTGGCTGGGATGTGGATTGGGCATCTGACTTTCCACTTACACAGGCAATTAGAAGGCTGCCCTGAAAAGCAAAGTGTCAGACACCCTTGGTAGGAGTCTGTGAAGTGCAAAAGGGAAAAAGCAAGAGAGGGAGAGGAAATAAGGTCTCAGCAGCCAGGAAAAGCTGCAACTTCTCACAGATTTTGAAAGAAAACGGGAAAGCAGCCTTGGTTTAAATTAAACTGTGGAAAGATCACACAGGGCAATGTAGTCCAGCTAGCAGTGGCATTTAATGTGGCTTGAGACTTTTGTTCTCTCTCGTAGAATGGAGATAATGGGTAGAGATAACGGAGAGAGAAAGTGCTGCTGGCATGCTCAAGCCTCTCAAGGAAAGCTTTCCTGAGACTGATAGGACCAGCTCCAGACCCCATGTCCAGCTCCATCAACTACAGCAGGCCCTTAAAGGTCACCCTGTGAGCAGTGCCATGAGGGCCAGCCAGAGCTCACACTCGTGATAAGCTCATGCTTCTGATAAGCTGTAGCTCAGGCACTGCCACGCGAACACTCACACAAGAGCCTAACCTGGAGCGTGGGACTAACAGGGCTGTTGAAGTCCTCCACATGAAGAGCACAGACCTCCTGCTCCCTGAGCAGCACCTGGGTGCTCTGTGCTCTCAGCAGTGCAGGAGGAGACCTGATGGTTTAACGCTGGTTTTGCCTTAAGTCACCTTTCCATTTTTTAAAACCATTTCTGGCTATATGTGGTTCATTACACCCCTGCACTGCTCTTCCTTTTTATTTTATTACAGCACAGCATCAATGACAATGCTGAACCCTGCTGCTGCCAGGTATGTGAGCTGTTCTGCCTCTCCTCAGAGACTGTGGTGCTGCTCAGATGGAAAGGAGAACATGACAGCTTGGCAGCCTTTGTGTGCACTACAAGTTGTACCCATGCAAGTAGCACACAGAACGTGTCACAGCAAATGCAGCCTGGATTGAAGATGGCAGGCTGGGAGATAATTTTCTGTAGCACGGGCTGATGTCTGAAAAAGCCCTGGGTGTGGCAGTGTTTCATCCACAGCCTTCTGCCGAGGAGTTTGCAGTGTAGAAGTCTCTGGAGCCTTCTGCACATCAGCCCAGCCTCCAAGTCTGTAACATTTTCATTGCAAAGCCAGCTGGAGTTTAGAGGAATAGTATCCTGTCTCCTCAAAAGTAGGGAGCTTCAATCCAAATGTGAGCTCAAAACCAGCCCCAGCAGAGATGCTGTGACATCTGTGCAGCTGCCCCAGTGATAAATCCAGGTGTCCATGCCGGCAGCAGGGCAGGCAGGGCTGTATAGCTCACAGAGTCGCACCCTGTCCCTGCCCTGCAATACCCACAGTTCTGCCCGCAGTAACACCAGGTGTCCTTGGCCACCACCTCCCCCTGCCCCGCCTCCAGGTGTCACACACACGCACACAGACCCACCGCTCGCCTCTGCGTACCTCGTGTCCACAGGACACCCGAGCAAAGGCAGCCAGACGCAGGGCAAGGGGTGCTGGACACAGCACAGGATTCGGTGGAGGGGAGGAGCCGTGTCCACCTCGCTGCTCCTGTGATGCTCTGCTCCCCATTTCCCACAGCAGCCTGCCCCAGTTTCACTGCATGGAATTTCTCCTGGGATGGAGGATGAGTGATGTCTGAAGGGGAAGTGCTGGAGGCTGGAGGGAAGCCAGGCTTAACGCTCTTCATTCTCAGGCAGCAGCCAGCGCAGTGTGTGGCTGAACCATCGGCTTTGTTCTTCGCGGTGACAGCTGAGCTCCTGGCCTTCAGGCTATGCCCTGCCCCGAGCTAGGTGGAGAGGACCTGGGGCTGGATGCCGATGCCATTAAGATAGATGGTACATGGTCATGAGAAGGAAATGGCCAGAGGTCATTCCGGCTCATCCAATTCTGACTCCAGTGACCCACGGTGCTGTAGCCCAGCGCCGGTGAATGCTGAGTCTGTGCTTTTGCATTTTTTCTCCCCTTAAAGCTCTTCTGCCACAGGTGTTTACACAAGTGAGAGGTGCCAGCCTACCCACGAGGTGATGGCAGAGATGCCTGAGTGACTTCAGACTTGGGGTCCTGTAGGGCAGCAGCAACACTCACATTTTCCTGGTGGATGACACAGCCACTGCAGAGTCCAATAGGTCCCTCTTTTCCCCATGGTCACCCTGTCTAGCCAGACAAACACATTTCAGAGTCCTTGCACCAGCAGCAGCTTCAACCAGAGCCTCAGGGGCCACATCCCACCGTCCAACAGAGATGATCAGCAGCAAACGTTTCATCCCCAGAGCCGCTGCTATCTCGGTGGGTGATGAACCAAGGAGAGGAGTCTGACATAAAGGTGGAAATCATTAGCATGGGTGACACCCTGGCCAGCAGTTCAGAACACTTCACAAAGGCATTAATTAAACAGTATTATCATAGCATTTCTCCAGGGGATGTGTTGGTCAGATGTCCAACAGGAAGGGTCAGGGTTAAAACGCTTCACTTGGAGATGAAGGGGGCAAGAGGCAGCTCCTCCCTTCCTGCACTACAGCTCCAGTTGACCTCTGCAGGTTCTGTCACCGCTGCAGCTCACCAGGAGAGCATCAACTCCTGCCGGCAGATAAGATTCTAGGTTTTCTGTTAAAGAAAGTGTTGGCTTAAACCCTGCAGCAGCTCAGGATGAAGCGCTGGCAGTGTAGGCTCTCCTCTGCCTGCGATTCAGCCCAGTCCCTCACCCTGGGGGAGCAGATAAGCTTCACCAGGAGCAGGTGGGATCACACAGGTAGCTGAGGAGAGCTGTTACTGTGTGTGTATTTATAGGAGCTGGGCACTGGATACTCTCAGAAGTAGGACAGATCTTTCCCCCTCCACTTTTATTTATTTATTTATTTTATTCTCCACATGAGAATAAATATAAACAAACACATGGCCACTTTAATACTTGTATTTTATTGTTTCCTTGATTTTGAAAGCACACACAACTTCAAAAATAACCCTAAACAGAAATAACTGTAATACAGAATCAGAAAAACAAACTGTTATTCATGCAAGCATACCTAAGTCCTAATATTCCTGTTGATTCCAGGACTCTAAATTCTGCCTAAAACTGTGTTAAGCCCATCGTGCAGGGGCCAAAAATATAATCCTTTGAGTTTCAGATGATATTTCATGTACATGTAGATATGTACATGTACATGCAATACATAGGCACATAAATATGTTCCTTTGAGCTCTAGGTGATATTTTATGTCCCTATATATGTATGTAATCAATATGTATCTATCAAGTATGTAGACAATACACACATATATTCATATACTCTGTACGTGTGTGTGTGTGTATAGATTATACACATGTAAGTGCTTCTGCTCTCCAGCTCACCGTAAACACAGCTCGGACAGACAAGGGCCAAACCCAGCAGCCTAAGGATGAACAGCTGAGCCCAAGCATTTGCTCTCCACCCGGTGATGGGCACTCTTCTTTCCCCTGGAGCTGTTTGCAATACTCCAGGGTGGGGACTGACACAAACTCAGTGAAATTCAGCCGCCATGGAGGGGGCCCTGAGAAGCGCTAGGCTCCTTAGGTACCCCTCACATGTGTGAAACGCACGCTCCTCTGAGCCCATCTACACGGACAGTGCCTCTAAGTGCACCCTCTCTGCAGGGCAGCAGGGCACGGGGGGAGCCCCAGCCCCAGCTGCTGCTGACCCTTGCGGGCAGGTTTCCCCCAGGACCTTCATCACTGGCCGCGGGGCTGGGGGCCGGGGTGGCTCTTGGCGGGGCTGCGGGGAATGAAACGGGTGACACCCCAGGCCACCCATCTGTCACACCAGCGCCACGCCATCCGTGACACAGCTGCATCTCTCCACGATCATGTTGGGGAACTCGGCCGCCTCAATCTCGGTGCGGTTGCCCCTCTTGACGAGGTAGATGACGGGCAGCGCGGAGCTCCCGGCCACGGCGCAGGAGCGCTGCCCGGAGCCGAGGCGGCGCAGGGTGCGGGGCGGCTGCAGGCAGCTCCCGGAGCAGCGGTACGCCTGGAACCCCGCCGGCTCCAGGATCCAGTGCTGCGCCCAGGACAGCTCGCGGAAGCTGATGTAGTGTTTCTGCCGGCAGCAGGTGGATTTCCCCACCACCGTCTCCTCCCCGCAGTCCCCAGGGCTCCTGCGCAGCAAGGGAGAAACAGGAATGGGTGCTGTAAATGGAAACTGGGAAGTGGGAGAAATCCTCCCCGCTGCTAATAGCACGGGTGGGCTCTGAGATGTGAAACCTGGGCCATGCTCAGGGTTCGTTTGAGTGTTCAGGCAACAGATACGGGAAGACAAGAGGTGTGATTCAGCAGCAGCTTTCTAACTTCCCTATTGACAGCTGGCAAACACTTGTGAGGGTAAGAGCTTCCCCCCTCCCCAATAATTCAGGGCCAAAATTACACCAGAGACAATACAGATTTAGGCTTCATACACACCCATAGTACAGATTTAGGCTTCATACATACCCATAGTCATCCAAGTTGAGGGTGTGAAGCACCAGCTCAGGCTTGCCTAGGGCTTTATCCTTGGGGTCCTGCGAGGTGAAGCGCACGGCTTTGGCCATTTCCGAGGCGTAGCTGCCCACCCTTTCCCCTTCGATCCACACCTCCAGGAACATCGGCTCCCGCTTCTTGCTTCGCAGCCAGTAATGCACGGCCTGGGTCACATCAAAGCTCTTCCAGCCCGACTCACGTATAGGAACCAGCCTGTGTGACAAGGGCTTGGCATTAGGAAAGCCCATCAGATAAAGCCCGGGCTCGCAGCGCTGTTAGTGCAGCGGAATAATTTACTTCCTGTAGATCATCACATGCCTTGATTGCACGATCATTTTTGCTCTGGGCAAGCACCCACAGCAGTTAATTGCCACCTCAAAGAGAAGCATGCAGATCTAACAGACACTGATGGGCCAGAAAAAACCCTCTCTACATGGTCATGCAAAAAATTAGGTGGTGCAGGATCATGTGCAGCCTCAGTAGTGGTGACAACAGCTTGGTGAACACCAGGCTCCCACCCGCTCCTGTCAGAGTTGCATTACGGCCACAAGTTTCTACCCACCCAGGAAATTGGTTTCATGTCTTATTCTGACTTCAAAGGTTGTAAAACTTCCACAGAGCTCATGGCTACAGAATCAGATGTTTTTTGCATAATTTACCTATTTAAACCAGCTAATGAATTGGCCACTGGAAAGAATACCAGCAGCCAGTAACCCACTTGAGTTAGTGACAGAGAACTGAAGCAGGTGGGGGATTTTAGAGGGAAAGACTTACCAGTGCATGGCATAGTTTGATACAGAAATAGATTATTTCAAAGAATCACCATATATTGCCATTTTAGCTTAATATCTGCTCTTACTAGCTCATTCTGGGTTTCGAGGCCATACAACCTGGTTGTACAGATGTAACCCCATCATGAGCTGAGGCACAACCCCAGGATACCAACCCCATGATACCCAAATGCACCCCAGAGGACCCAAACTCCCTAATCAGAGCCCTGCCTCCAACAGAGGCCCCTTTCTTACCTGGAATCTATCAGGGAGGTCCTGTTGGTACCATCGTGCTGCCGCTGCACCCAGTACACGCTGACTCTGGCGTTGGAGACGGGCCTGTGAGACTGCTTGGCAGGCAGGTTTGCTCTGTCCAGAGGTTTTTTGAAGAGTTTCAGTTCAGCCATTGTGACCTCACTGTTTTTAGGTATTCTGCCCTCCATGTCAAACATCAGCTTCTGGCGCGTGATTGTGTCGGAGTAGAGAACTTCTCCTGTCATACCTGTGCAGTTGGGGACAGAAGAGATGGCCTGTCACTGCCATCCTGCTGAGCAAAGCCACCCCATTTCATGCACGATTATCATCACAACACGCTTCTTCCACTTCCACGCTCCCAGTGGAGCCCTAGTGGCAGAGACAGCCACTAAACACACCTTTTCTAATGCATACTTGAATCAGTGTCTTGCAAATGCCCTAATTCTTCTTCTGTGTCTGAATCTCTGCAACCTGGAAGAACAAAATCTCTGACAAAATATGACCCCAAACTGAGCAGACCTCAAGAGGTGTGCATCTCTGTGCCAGTGCTGGGCATGAAAGCAGGAAACTGCACCACTGGGAATGTAAAAGTATTTTCCTTCGCTGCCTAGGATGCTGTGTATGTCCTTTGAAAGCAAAATAAGCTCTAAGTGCCCTTGTACAGCCACCATTGTATCTGTACGGCTATTTTGCTCCTTGATAATTTTTCCTGTAAAAAAAAAAAAATCTAAACAAAAAAGAGATGAGAGAGAGTGAAACCTCCTCCAACGGGTGTGATTCCTATCAGAGGACTTGCTGTAGATTTGACCCAAAACCTGCATGGCCTGCACTTTTTTTCCCCCCACCACCTACCCAGACTGTTCCCAGGCTTCTATCAAGCTCCAGCAGCATCCTGCCCTTTGGAAGGACTGCGGGACCCCCTCTCCAGGTGCGAAGAGTGCTTGTTAATCTCTAAGATGCTGTTGCATGCACCTCTTCTGCCCAGCGGAGCTTTGGAGCTAAACCCAGCCCTCACTCCCCCTTCCCCCCGGGGGTTTGCCTCTGCCCATCCTGCGGCCGGCCGGGAGAGCCCTGGCAGATTCCCCTGGCGGCAGCAGGGTGCTTGGGATGCTCCCAGCAGCAGAAACGTTACCTGTGTGTCCCGGGATCCCCCTGAGGATGCCAGCCAGGCTCGGCAGAGCTCGGCGCTTCACCCTCTGGCGCTTCAGCATGGACATGTACTTGTTCTTGACGTGCTCTGGGATAACCAGATCCACCAAGTCTCTCTTATGAAGTTTAGGGACCTCAGACAGCCCCAGCTGCTTCAGCACCACCTCCTTGAACTCTTCCTGGGTAAACGCTCGGACCGTGAGGACGAGGCAGAGCACGCAGAGCATCCCGGCACACCTCAGGTCCATCCTCTTTCGTCAGCGAAGCAGTTCCCTGCCCGACAGAGATGAAGGGGGGGATCTCCCTGGGGCTGCTCTCGGCAGAGATGTGCTGGCAGGCTGCCCGAGCTGGATGGAGGTCCCCAGTGCCGGGGTTTTATAGCCAGCCTCGTCCCACTGGCACAACAAATTTCACAAGTGGGGATGAAGCAAAGGACTTAAAAGGATCACTCCCCTGTTGGTAGACACATGCCAGTTTAACACCTTCATCCGCTGCAAAGTTAATACAAGAAGGTTTAGGGGCTCCCAGATTCCTCCACAGGGATGAAATTCCCATTGTTTTTTAATTCCCTGCAAATATTTGCCCAGAAGCCCCCTGAGCAATCAGTGTCCCCTGTTCAGCCTCGCTAGGGAGGAAACACACCTGCAGAATACATTACTTTATGTACTACCCCATATGATTCTTAAAGGAAGCATCAATCTTTACTGCAGAGAACTTGCTACCTAAAACAGCCAATATCAATCAGGAGAAGCTTTAGCTTTAGCTGGAAGTCCATTTTTACAGCAAGCATTGAAAAATAATTTAAATCTTTGGTGGGGGGTGTTAAGTTCCACTTTGATCTCTGAGTATTCGTATCAAGTGTATGAATCAGGGCAGTGAATCACAGCAGTTGAATGATTTATGGCCTTTTATGCTGCTTCTGAATCACAGAAGGTGGAAGATGTACGGGCGTGACATTTTAGAAAAACGTCCCATCACTCTATGGATTCCTGTGGGTTTCATAACAATCATGCTTAAAAGAAGAAGGCTTTATGTAAAGGTAGATCACTTCTCAGTGAACATGAGAAACCACTGCACTATTCCCCAACACGGATAAAGAATATCAGTATTTTGAATGCTGTTAACAGCCACGATAGAGCTCTGGCTCTGGAGAGTGAAGCTGACCTGAAGGCTGGGGTAGGGAGGCTGGATGTTTACCTTGTAACATTTAAACTTGAAACTTACAACCTTTTCTTTCCTGGCCTTTGCGGCATAAAATGTGGAAATCTATTTTTGGCACCAACCCCAGGAGAATTGAACTGAAGATATAAAATGTGATTGATAAAAGCATGAAGAAGCATGGCACTTGGGGCAGATTCTCATCCTCTCCAGCAGCCACGTACCTGAGCCTACACACAAATGTCTTCAGCATCAAAGGCCCTTTGGATTTTACATGTCTCTGTAAATGATTTAAAGTTGGTCCAGTTTCATCCAGTGCCCAGGCTGAACGGTGTGCCCTGAGGACCGTCTGGCTGGAGGATGCGATGTAATGAACTTGTACAAAATCACCCCGTTTTGGCTCATCCCTCATTAAAACAAGTGTCAGCCGAGGGAGGCAGCCTGTTTTGTACTCAGGGGAAGGCAATAAAGACGTCTGAAAGAGCCCCACTCAACACTTCTGTTACTGCTCACTTTGTCTTTACAACCTTTTAAGAAACTTGTCTCCTTAAACATGATAAAGCCTCTGTTAGATGTTAAAAGGGCACCTTATTTAGCTGAATTGAGTTTTAAGACGAAAATGGAACGGACTACAAAGTAACAGCTTGTGCACGGCCCAAGGCAGTACATTATTTAATCCTGCACTTTGTGTAGCATCTTTCTCTGGAGGTGAATTTTAGACATGCATTTGTGTATTAATTCAAAATACATCCATTCCCAAGACGCAAACAGCAGTGGAAAATAATCCACTTCCCTTGACTGCTTCAACCTCAGCTCATGCCAAATACTCCTGCTCTTGCGAATGAGAGGGAAGGTTTTTTCCTGAAATCTTTGTGACCCCTCAGCCCTTTCGGAAAGCTCCGTACACCCAGCTCTTCCCTCAGGACTGTCTCCCCAGCCAAATGGCACATTACTGATTCCCAGGGGCTGGGGCAAAAGAACTGGTCACACAATGAGCTGTGTCAGAGGCTTGGAAACTGCACCTGAGCTGTGTTCAGGCGGCTGACAAAGTTTTCTGCAGATGGGCTCTCTAAGTGTTGGCCAGCTCAGTCCCAGCAGGGAATTTGTTATGTTTATATGGTCACCTGGATAAAACTGCAGTCCATGGATTTGTAATGGTCTCTCTCTTATGTTAGAAGATGTGATCCCCTAATTATTTATCCATCCAATTAGTCTTTGCTCCAGAGAGTGGTCCTACTCTGCAGTGAGTGTTCTTCAAAAGACCATAACAACGTGAAATGAAAATGTCTGATTGCTCCAGCAGCACCCAGCTTTCCTGTATCCGGATGTGATTTCTCCTGTGGCTGATGCCAAATCCACCAGGACTCTCCACTGTCCAATGTGTATTGGAAAGTG
The DNA here is from genome assembly GCA_013397775.1 of Eulacestoma nigropectus. Taxonomy (NCBI): domain Eukaryota; kingdom Metazoa; phylum Chordata; class Aves; order Passeriformes; genus Eulacestoma; species Eulacestoma nigropectus. The sequence goes on from VZTE01003150.1 coordinate 19,218, forward strand.
ATTTATGGGCTTCACACCCAAAATAAAATTATTGACCAAACACAGTTGAAGCTCAGCTAAGAAGAAAACAGAGGATGTGTATTGCAGGCTTTTCACAGGAGAGTGATTATCTGGTCCAATTGGAGGATTTGCCATTCCCCCTTTGTCGTGCAAACAAGAAAAAGTCAGGAATTTTATAATAGCTCTTTCTGTGTAATGTGTATTAGAACCTGCATGGCACTTTTGAAATGTCAAACAGAGGATTCAAAGAGGCTGCAAGGGATGAAGTATGAGCAACTCCCAGTTTTAATAAAAGCCAGCACTTAGTGGAGAGAGAATCTCTATATTTAAGCTTTTAATTTTGTTACAAGCAGTTCTGTAAGACATTTGTTGGGCACATCCATGCAATGATTTTTGGTAGATAAATCCAGTGGGATCAAAGAGAAAGTGTGGAAGACTTACCCTAATTATGTAGCTATTATCCTGGGAAACAAGAATGTTTGAAATGTATTTGCAGTATTGAGGGTCTGAATATTTAACTTCTCAAGATTTCAATTGCCATGGACATAACTCTTTTGTATTGCAGCTGGGCCCATATTAAAACAGCCCTTGCTTGAGTGATGTGAAAGGCAACAATTTCTGTGTGCTCCAAGAAGTGCCCATGTTTGCGCAACATCTTTGTCATATGGAGATGGGAGCACAATTCTATGTAGATTTTGGTCTGTTTTTCCCCAAAGTCAGGGACTTCTGAATCTAGGAGTGTAGAAGTGAAAAGAGGAGTGATTAAGATGCAGGTATAAACATGCCAAGTTAAAAAAGAACTCATGTACATGTTCTGTTCCATATTCTTTTTCAGCTCACCAAGCTAACAAAGCACACCAAGCTAACAAAACACTGCAGAAGAGGCTGGTCATCTGAAGAGCTGGGTTAGAGGCTTCAAAATTGGATGTTAACTGCAGGCTATGCATGAAGGCATGCCCCTCTCACTGCCTCACCCATGCACCCACCAGCCACCCAACAGTGCTTCAAACTGAGTATTCCCTCCAGCAAACCCCGGCTATGCACTTTTAAGTGGGATTTCACAGGAATCTTTAGCTTCTTTCTTGGCTGCCATGGCCTGTGCTGGTGGTGGGGCCTCTATTCCTCTGCAGGGACTGGCCCTGAGTCAAACAGGTCTAGACAGAGAGCATGGAGCTCACCAAACCCTGCTCAAAGCCCTGTTCAACCTGGTCTCAAACACTTCCAGGGATGGGCATCCACAACTTCTCTGGACAACCTGTTCCAGCGCCTCACCATCCTCACAGTAAAGAACTTCCTCCTAATATCAAATCTAAACTTGCCTCTGTCACTTTGAAGCCATTCCCTCTTGTCCTATTGCTACATGCCCTTGTAAAAAGTCCCTCTCCAGCTCCCTTGTAAGTCCCCTCTAGGTACTGGAAGGTGATCTAAGGTCTCCCAGGAGCTCTTCTCTCCTCTCAGCCTTCATAAGAGAGCATGCACAGCTTGCTCAGTGTACAAAGACAGAATAGAAGCAGCCAGGGCTTCTGTGGGGCCAGTATAGCTCACTGGAGTTTACTCCCCATGGCCTCAGCTTGCTCTGCAAGTATCTGGCATGGAGAAGCTTCCAGAAGGTAAGGCCTAATAACACAAGACATGCGGGTGTCTCCCAGGGCTAGACGGAAAACAGCAGAGCCACTCAATGCAGTGCGTTGATCTTTCTGCTGGTTGTGATTTGTTGCAAAAATTGGGCTGTGTTAATTTTTGTGCCAAAAGGCTTTGTGCTCAATCAGGTATCACCTGACTTACCTGCCTCCCATGCATTCCCTCCCCCCTTCCAGTGGGTATAAAGTAATAAAAGGGACTTTAGATCTGTGTTGTGAGGTCTGACTAACACGACTTTGGGAAATAGAACTTCATGTCCCGTGTCTGAGATGAATCTTGGTTGCTCTGACCTGAGTGCACAGATCTCCTTCCAAAGATGCTGCAAACACAGCCTCAGTCCCTAGTGTTTACTCTCCTGCTGAGGAGCCAGTTTCAGTAGCAACTTTTGTGGTCCAAACAATCACCTGCTTGAGCTATACAGAAATTGTCCAGCTCATTTAATCTAGGCAGGGATGTGAGACTGTTTTCCCTCATCACCAGTACAGGCCAGACTGAACTGGCCATCTCCAATGGAAATATCTGAAAGATCACGTTCTATTGGGTTCTCCTCACAAATACTGGTGGTGAAGCCCCCGGCAGCAGTGGAGATAATGTTTCCTTATGCATTTATCCCACAGTGTATCCAGTATACTAAACTAAATTTTATCCGAGATAGATACTGCAAACCTGGTTTGATCTTGAGCTGGGTTTGTGTAGCTTCTGGTTCTGTGCATCTCAGATTGCACTGACCTAAGTACATCTTCCATAGGCAGCTTCTGCTTCTACTCGTGAGCTTGTTTTGGTCAGATGGCCAGGACAAAAGGCTGTCTGAGGAGGAATGGATAAAATGTCCAAAGTCCTCCCATGTTCTTGGTCAGCTGATGTCCGCTGGCTCGCTTGCAGGGTTTGTGTTGGCAGTGTTTGCAAAGCTCCAGTGTTCTGGCAGAAAGGAGATCTTCAATTTTTTTTTTTTTTAACAGAAAAGCAAACACAACTGTTTAAATACAGCATTTTCTATGCCTTCAGCAGTCTCCTCCCCACCGCCCCAGTCTGTTCCTTGTTTGTAGCTGGGGAAGCACGACTTGTCACCGCTCTGATGGCTGCAGCATAGGCTGCTGGCAAAACCACTGACATTTAGCTAATGCAGTTGAATCAGATAAATAAGCATACAGCCCTAAATTGCTTGCTTTACACCACAGTCCACTTCATTAAGGAATGTCCTAATTACTGAGAAATAGCTGAATTCTGTGGGAGCACCACTTAATTTCTAATCAGAGCCCATTTATCGGCCTAGTTAAAATGCTGCTTTTTCCTTGCAACTGTATTTATACTGTAGAAGTTTATCAGCTTTTTTTAAAAGTATGCTTCTTCTGCCTTAATGATGCAAGTGAGTCCCCACCTCTGGGCTAGGCAGGGCTGGTGAGGCTCAGAGAGGCTGTTCAGGCTCTCCCTGCCCTTGGCAAGGAGGGACTTGCCCTGCTGCCAAGCTGGGCTTTAGCCAAAGTGCTCCAGTGAATGTCACTCTGAGGGCTCAGTGTGTGACCAAGATATGGCACTCAGGGACATGGTTTAGTGGTGCACATGGGCAGGGCTGGGTTAATGGTTGAACGTGATTATCTTAGAGGTCTTTTCAATCCAACGTCCCATAGCCCTCACTGATTCTGTGCCAAGTTTGTGTGGCAGTTGGCATTCCAAAAACTGAGTGATGTCCCCGTTTTCCTGTCATGCTAGTACAGTTGGAATACTATTCATATTGCATCTGTGGCAGTGAGTATCCTGGCTTAATTATGGATTGTATTTCCTCCAGTTAATTTTAGCTCTAATAACTTCTGCTTCACTGAACAGACTGTCCTCTTTTGCTAAGAAAGAGGGAAAATGAATCACTTTTCCCCAACTCAGATAGACAGAGAAAGAATAACATGGTTTTCTAGCAGCTGTAATTTATTTCTATTACCATAAGAAGCTGTAAAGGCAGAAAGACGAAGTATGTATTAATGCAAGTTGAATAATTTGCATTACTAACTTTGCTGGAAGATTTTTTTTTTTCTACAAGCCAAAAATAAGGATGAAAGGCCAAGATGAGTGAGATCTAAAAGCAACCTCTTCTGCTAAAAACGATGAACTGTTGTGCAAAACAGTCATTTGTTAGTGGAGTGCAAAAATACTCTAAAAAGGGCTGCTACTTGCACAGAAAATGACAAAATCCAACGCAAGATTGTAGAAGGCAAAATTAAGTGATTACATGCACAGAGATGCCAAGATAGAATTGATACATAGTTTAGACTTCTCTAATCTGGTACATCAGAGTGCAGAGCAGCTGCCCAAAGTCCTCGCTGAGATATTCAAAATTATCTTGGGCAGTGCCTTAGCAAACCTACCGATTGGCAAAAAGATACCTGCAACAAGAGGAAAATGAGCTAAACTACTCACATGGTTGTTTTCCATCCGTAACATCTGCTGCTGAAGTGACTTTGGGGCTATTGCATGTCAGTGGGTTTTACACCACGGAACTTAGCTGTATTCAGTTTCAAAAATAATCACTTGCACATGGCTTTTGTCCTTGATGTTAACAGCATGTTAGTGCTGTGGTTGAAAGGATGGTGAGGTAGAGTTCTGAAATGGCCCAGCAACAGCACCAGGCCTGCCTGTCTGAGCTCTGGGTGAGCTGGGCTCATACGGGGAGAAGATGTCTGAGGGGCTTCCAGGGGAGGCAGGAGTTTCAAGAGATACAAAATAATCTTGGAAATTATGATCTGGATCAGACTATAATCCCTCATCCTGTTGCTTCACGTTCATTCTTTTTAAACCGAAAGAGGCAGGCTTGCCTGGCTGTAAACACTGCACTGAACTTTTGCAGGAAGCTTTTCTTTGTCTTCAGAGTGCTGACGTCTCTTCGGAGAATGGTCTTAAAGGCCTGTAGCTTATTTGAAATGCATTTTAGAAGATTTTAGATCTGTTAATAAAATTTCAAATCATTAACTCATTTTTAAAATCTAGTGAGCTGGTTACTATTAGTGGTGATTTATTATTTATCTTGTTCATTTCATTCCCCTTCTGTCTAGATTGAGTACTTTGTTACACCTTCGAGAATTGCACAACAACAAATATCAAAATAGCCCCCTAATTTTCTTTTGTTTTCAAATAATGCTGCAATATTCAGAAAGGAGGGCGTGTGCATAGACTGCTCCTACTTACACAGTTACTACAAAGCTGTTTTCATTTACATATTTATATTATCATGGTATTGATTTGTAACATTTTTGAATGTTATTACTCTTTAATTAAAAAGAATTCAACAGAAAAGAACCAAAGAAAACACCGTTTTTTGTGTATTTGGCTCCAAAACAGAACAGGATAAGGTATTTTACTTCATGGCACAGGTTAAATTATGTAATTTCCTGTCATGCATTCATATCTATGTAAAGAAGGAGTATAAGGTCTCGGATATAACATAGCCCTTAAAAGAGCAAAAAATAAAGCTCTGTGACCTGAGTAGTTTTAATCCTTTTAGCATTCATACTGCAGCACCCTGGGAGATGCATCATGGTCATTTGATTTTAAAAGGGAATTTAGCCACACTTGGCCAGGTCACTTGAAGCGTGAAACACAAACTTCAGTTGCTTGGTTTTCTTTTTTTTTTTTCTCCTTTTCTTACCTTACCATTTGCTTCTTCAAAACCATTAATCCAGGAATGGCCAACATTTCCACATAGCAACCAAAGGCATTTCTGAACCTTAATTTCGGCTTTGACATGTGACTCTGCAGGAAATGCCATGCATTTGAAGCTGGCATCTGTCAGCTTTCCAGGCTGAATAACTAAAGACATGGTGACTAAAATTTATTTTATCTATGCAGCATGGCTCTTGGCTTCAGCAGCTGCCAGTACAGAATTCAGGGTCTTTTGACAAATCATACACATAGAGAAGATTTTTCAAAGGTACAAGAAAGAATTTAGAGCCCATTTTTCATCGAGCAAAACTTGGGTGCTTAGTTCCTTTTCTCTGCTTTGATTCTAAAATAGAGCAAGGAATATTTTACCCTGTGACAGCAAAACTAGAAATAATTACTACAATTTGAGCAGAGACATAGATGACCTGAGAATTAATTTGAAATACTTGATCATTTTGACCAGATCTGTTGGAACACCTTGGTGGCAGACTACACGAAAGCAATGTTCTCAAGGAAGTTCAGTTTCTGCAAATCCGATAGAAGGAATCTGAAAATTGAAGCAGACCTGGAAAATTAGCTCTTAAAACTCTTTGAAGGCTTCACAGTTTGATTTGTTTTCAGTCCCTTGTGGCAGGAAAGCTTACCTCTGGCCTTCACCAGGTTCCCAGGGTGGTAAACTGTTGAACACTTGCTGTCCTAAATGAGAAAACGCTGTGATTCATAATAGGACATGAAAATATACTGCTGCTTGGGCTTGCCTTGAAACTGATCTAGAAACCACAGCAGTAACAGAATACAGTTGTCTTGTTTCCTAAGTGGATGGGAACTGGCTCCTTAACACAATTCCATGTCCTCTGAGAAATGCTCTTTCTATCATAATTTGATTAATAAGTTCAAGGTCTTACATTGATGTATGAAACTCTTCTAATCTTCACAGGAACTACAGTGTAAAGGAATTAAAATCAACCTGGCTCACTGTTGCCCAGAACATTTAGCAATCTTAGGCCTTAAACCTCAGGCCTGCTCATGCCAGGGCTCTGCATGCAGCACCTGCACTCTTAGCTGTGCCTGTACAGTCCCAGGCACTGACCCAGACAGGGTGTAAAAGAAAAGGTGAACCATGTTGTGAAGGCAGAAATATTTTGCCTAGGTGTTCCCATGAAACACTGACCCTTTCTTCCATCCCGGAGTTCATCTCATTCCAGAAACTGTGCTGCTTTACTGGACCTGCTCTTAACATCTCTCAGGTTAATTCTGACCACTCACTCTATCATAATCTGATATATAACCTGAATATATAAACATCTACTTTAGTGAATCTAAATATAAACATCTGCTTTACTGAAACTGTACATAATATCAGTAGGAAAGGAGAGCTGAAAACATCTGGGCTCTCTTCCCAGTTCTGTCCCTGAGTCAGGATTATGACCTTGAGCTAATTGCCCTGGCCAAAATTTTCAAGTCCATATTTAGACACCAAAATAAATAAACTGATTTTCAAAGGCACCAGCCAACCACAGCTTCTATCAACAAAACTCTAATCACCAATAGCCTCTAATGATTACTGTATGTAATCAAGTTAGTAAAACAAGCCATGTCCCTCTTGCCATCTGTTACAGGGAAGGAAGTTCTCCACTGATCCATAGATCACCTGTGTGTTCAAGCTGCTCAGCTTGCAGTGACTACGTTACTTTCCCTTTTCAAATGGATTAGGCCACACTCCCACTCATGAGGCAACGTCAAACATGCCAGGTCCACCTGGAAGACGTGAGGAAATACCTTTATATCCTTTGCATACATTTGAAAGGAGAAAGATCAAGCAGAAAGAAAAGAAAGCAAAAGAATCAAAGAAATGGAAATATGAGAAAGGATGAATGGGGGGAAGAAATAAAATACTATAGAAAGAGGAAGGAAAGAGTGGACAGAGAGGTACAAGATTGGGAAAATCAGAAAGTACAGTGATACTATGTCCAACAGGTAATCACATACTAAGGAATGGACAGATTCAGGCAACTCTGCTTCCCTAAAGTGGAGGTGCCAGAAAGCACACAGCAAGGATCCACATGCCTGTGGTGTGCCTCAAGCAGCAGTCATGCACTTGGAACTGGTTGGATGCTGCTGCTCCCCACCATTTCCAGTCATGCTCTGTTAAAGCCAGGCCCCCGGGTTCAGGAGCTTCCTTGCTGGAAAAGGTCTCACCGCCCTTGGTTGTGGCTGTTTGCCATGGCCACAGCTCTTCACAGCTTCCTGCTTAAGCCACTTTGCATCCTGACACCAAGTCACCCCAGCCACTTGCCCCTTGCATCCCTGGCACCTGACCCCCTGCTTGGGCTCACCAGGATCATCCTGCTGTCATTAGGGGCCCCCTGTGCTTGCCTGCTCTGTCTGCAAAGGAGCCAGGTTGCTGCTGCAGTGGAAATTGTAACACAGACCTTTCCAGCTCTTTGAAATCCTCACGGTTTGGACACTGAATTCTTTTAATCTGTAAATCTAGAAGTGGGGAGGGGGAATTCTTGCCCAACAGAAAAAAAAAAGACTACTCATTATAAAAGTCCTTAAAAAAACTATTTAATCTATAAATTTATAAATGATCAAGCAGCGTATTTGATGATGACATTTTAAGGGAAATCAAGCCAGGGAACCAGGAAGAGTTGTCACCAAGGCCTTGGAACAGAGTTCTTACGTCTAAAAGCTGGGAATCTCACTGGACTTTCTACAGATAGAGAGTGGATACAGCAGACCAACCAGTTTCATGAGTAGTTTCTTCAAAGCTGTCAAAATGAGTAGTGTTTGGAAAGAAAAAAAATAGGGAAATCTAGTGTTCCTCTTGCGACCTATTTGGATCAAACCCAGGATTTCAGAGCTTGCTTCACAAAAATTTACTCTCAATCCAAGGTTGCAGCAAACTCAGCTCAATTGACCCACTGATGGTTTAGTCTGCAAGATCTCCTGGAGTGTTCTGTGGCTCCTGCACAAACAGCCACTCGTCTTTGTGCTCCAGGGAAAGCAGAACCTAAGGCAAGGATGCTAAATTCTGTCCTGGGCTCACCTCAGTACTGTTGCAATAGGAGTCACTATGTACACTGAGGACACTTGTGGAGCAGAGGCTCTCAAGGACACCGGAGTTCTTCCCTAAAACGAATGTTATGTTGTACCTGGGAACGGGAAAACTTTCCAAGCTCTGAGTGGTTTGATATTTCATACCAGTAAAAAGCACACCTGGTCCCTGATAAATGGCTCATGTGGCCAGGTGCTCTCCTCTTCAGCGGGACAAACCAGATTGCGACAGATGGTTTCTCCATCTCCCTCTCTCTCAGCGAGCTGCCTTAATTACAGTCAGTGCTGTGCCACCTATGCATTAAGTCCCTTCAGCTTCTACACACACGGGGTTACTGCACGGATAAGCATTAAGATAATGGGTACATTCAGGAAACAATGAAGTCACCCACGTGTCAGGCCATCTTGCCCTAGTTTTGTACCAAAGCGTGTCACGCCAACAGTGGTCGCATTGTGACACGCTAGCAATAAACCTAACAATCCCATATATCAGCAAGAGATTTTCCACACCTGCAACTACCCCAAAAAAACAAGGTTTAAAACCTCGCCCTGCCCAGAGGTGAGTGATGAGGAAGCTCACGGATTCATCGTTTCATAAATCAAGTTTATGCAAAATATGTTGCAATAAGCCTACTTTTTCCTCCTGTACTTTTCAGCATTGCTATTTTAGATTGCAGTTTCCTGTGTATTTTAATAAAATTCCAGTTTTCATCCAAGTATAACTTGATGAAGATGACAAGAAAAATGAATCATGCTCAAGCATCAATACCAATACTCCATTCACCATTTCCTAGCTGACACAAAATGTAAAAGAAAAGAAAAGCAAATTTCTATCATATATTGCTGGATGTATTTGGTTAAATACATTGTAAAATAATATGTTGTATTGATTCATAAAAATACATTCCAACTTTAATGCAAGGCTATTTCTACCTTGAAAATCAACATATTACCTATGATAAGAAGCAGCACGACAAAAACAATTAAAAAGAATAAAGAGAAAATAAGTGTAAATTGTCAATTTAAATCAAGACTTGCTGCTTGTGGATTTGTACGATGACATTTAAATCTGTCTATCTGTCTAGATTTTTCTATTTGGTTGTTTATTTTATAAACATATTAATGCTCAGACCTTTCAAAGGAAAACCCCATAAGGCCTACACTGAGTCCTGTGGTGTTTTGAGGCTTGTAAACAGATTGCCACATGAAGGCAAAGATTAAAAGATATAGCAAAGGGCTGCCAGGCTGGAAGCCTGAATTAAATCCATTAAGGTGTATTTGAATAGGCAGATAAGTAAGGAACAGCAAGCTGGGCTGATGAGTTTCTTCAGAGAGAAGAAACCACGGCGAGAGTTGCCACGCATGGCAAAGCATCAGGCCACCTGCTACTCACCTCCAGAGACTATTGAAGTCCTGTTGGGAGTTCACCCATCAAGGGACGTCCTGCTGTGATAAATCAAACTAAAGTGACAAGGGAGTTCTTCTGCCATAAGGTCATTTAATAAAATAAGGGAAGAGTCACACATGGAAGTGTAAATACTCCGCACACTTGTTCAACTCAGTGCTAAAGAGCTGTTGAAGTGGATATGGAGGATGCAAAATAAAAGAAAGATGGAAGGATTTCAGATTCTATGGACCTGCTCCCTAGGTCCTGAGGGCAGTTTTCCATCTGCTCTAGGCAACATAATTAAACGTTTGTGAACTAATGACAGTATGTGGCTTTTGTCACCAAAAGAACAGACAGTGGTAAACAAAACCTTATTTACAAGAGGTAGGGAGGAGGGAAATGTGACTCTGCTGTTGAAATTAGAGATAAACAAAATCACACCACTTAGCTAAAGAGCCTGTCTAGACAGAGGAAGAACAAAAACAAATGACAAAAGCTCGATGTTATTCTTGTGAGAGAGAGAGGGAAAAATTATTTTGTAGCTAGGCAAAAGCCATCACACTGAAGAATGTCAAGCCTACAATGTTGAGATCACTGCATGTCACATATTTTACACTACAGAGCAAGATAATCTAGCCAGAGCAAGGCCTTCTTTCTTTGAAAAACCTGGCAAGAATCAAGAGTACGAACAGCTTAGGAAATCAGTGAGAAAACCAACCAAACAGATTTTGGTCCTAGAAGTGCAAGAGCTGCAAGCATACACTGAGGCTTCACCTACACGGTAGATCTACTCTGCTGCACTTATATCACTAAAATTTAATTTAAAAGAAAGTGATGATAATTATTCCACTCTGAAATCCTGTTTTGAAATAAGTTGTCCACAGGAAGAGTTGTTCCAGAAAAGGCAGGATGGAACAATAACTCTACTACACTCATGCCAAACAACTTTCCCACCAACATAGCCCTAGAGAGGAGAGAGTGTGTTTAAAGGCAAAACAACTAACATCCTTCAACAACAGTGGGATTTCTTAATTCCAGCAGTGAATCTGAACCACTCTGAGCTGAGAACTTTCATGTCATTTTCTAACTAGCATAATTGTTACAGCCAATTCAAAATCACAGATTATCTACAATGCATCTGCTAGGTAAATCATGAAATTCTGTCTTGAAATGTCTCTCAGGGACTGCAGATAACCAGGACTTCTCTCTTCTTGTGGGATGAAGTGGGAGAAGGCAGATAGCACACATACAGGCAAATGCTGCTCTCCACTGAGCAGGCATTCCTGAAAAGTGAAACAAGGATTTGGCAGAGCAAAACAATTGTGGATTAATAAAATTGCAGGGAGCAGGACAGCAGCCATGCATGCAGGGCCCTAAGTAATCCACAGAGTCGGAAAACACAGGGACATGAGGAGTTAAAGATGGAGAGGCAGGATCAGGACTGTCAAATGGAGAAGATAGTGGCTTCTTGGCAGCTGGGACATCAATTCCTTTTAAACATAAAAGGCAACAGATAATGGAGGTTTTGATCAATGCAACATCAGACTGAACCTTGCAATGCCCTAATTATTTTTGGTTGGTTTTAGAGTGGATTGCTGCTCTAAGACATTGCTGCTGCTTCATCCATGAGACTGCAGGTAGGGGTGCAAACCTTTGAAGGCAAGTGATTCCTGCTTCCCTCTGAAGTTACATTTTCATCATTACCATAATCTTCTTCTTCCTCATATGCCTGCTGCTCATTGAGGTCAGTCATGCCAGTCAGGGGCAAAGGATGAAGACACAGGAGGATGAGGATGGCTGGCAATGCTGGGTATCAAATGGCTGTTGAGGGAACACTAAAATAAAGGGTAGAGAGAAGAGGTGGACAGCAGGGACCTGCTGTACGGTGTTTCTGGCCTGTTGTCTGGAAGCAATGAACCCCTGTAAAGGATGTCTTGGAACCAATCTCATCCCAGCTCTGTCATAGACTCATTAACTTAAACTCCCTGGGTCTTGGGTTTTTTTTCCAATTTACAACACATGAGTCGGTGTGTGGAGACAAGGGGCTATGCATATTTCACGGAACATTCATGCTACTACCATGAATTTATTAATTTATTTAAGAGCTACATCTCAAAAGAGGTGTGGCCAGCAGGTCAATGAAGGTGATTCTCCCCCTCTACTCTGCCCTTGTGAGACCCCACCCGGAGTTCTGAGTCTGGCTCTGGGGCTCCCAGCACAAGAAAGATGTGGACCTGTTGGAGTAAGTCCAGAGGAGACCACGAAGATGCTCAAAAGGCTGGAGCACCTCTCCTACAAAGACAGACTGAGAGAGCTGGGATTGTTCAGCCTGGAGAAAAGCTCCTGGAAGACCTTAGAACACCTTCCAGTACCTGAAGGGTGTTACAGGAGAGCTGGAGAGGGACTTTTTACACAGGCAAAGGAGGGACTTTTACAAAGGCATGTAGCGATACGACAAGGGGGATTGGATTCAAACTGAAAGAGGGTAGGTTTAGATTAGATAATAGGAAGAAATTCTTCACTCTGAGGGTGGTAAGGCACTGGCAGAGGTTGCCCAGAGAAGCTGTGGATGCCCCATCACTTGAAGTGTTCAAGACCAGGTTGGATGGGCAACTGAGCAGCTTAGTCTGGTGGAAGGTGTCCCTGCCGTCCATGGCAGGGGGTTGGAAATGGATGATATTCAGGGTCCCCTCCAAACCACTCTACTCCATGATTCTATATCTTAGCGTATGGCCTGCTCCACTTCCACCTGCCCGCTTCACCAGACCTGAAACTGTGAAATCTCTCTGGAAATCGTATCTCACATTTCTTGGGGATTTTTCTTCCGTGCTATAAAATGCTCTGTTTGGTTCTGGTTTCAGGCACTGGTAGGCGCTATATGGTTTCCCCGGAGCCTTCTCTTCTCCAGGCTGAACAGCAACAGCAGCTTTCCCTCGGTTATTTGAGCGTCCGTTCCCTGAGGGAGGCGCGGGGGCGGCCCTGGCCCGGCCGGAGCGGCACTGTCGCGGCCGGAGCGGCACTGTCCCGGCCGGAGCGGCACTGTCCCGGCCGGAGCGGCACTGTAGCGACCGGAGCACCCCTGTCCCGGTAGGAGCGGCCCTGTCCCGGCAGGAGCGGCCCTGTCCCGGTAGGAGCGGCCCTGTCCCGGCAGGGGCCGCGCCGCCGGGGGACGCGGGGAGCGCGCTCCCGAGGCGGGGGAGCGCTGACCGCGGGCCGCGCGCGCATGCGCAGACCCGGCACTTGTTGCCGGCGCTTGTAACTCCGGGGCCGGGACCGCCCGTGAGGTGACAGGGCGGGAGGGCAGGGAAGGGAAAGGCAGAGAAGGGAAGGGAAAGGCAGGGAAGGGAGGGGATAGGAGAGGCCGCCCTGGCGCAGGTAAGAGAGGGCGGGAGCGGCGCTGTGCGGGGCCGCGGGGAGGGGAGCGCGGCCCCCCCTCAGCGGGACCCCCGCAGCGGCGTCGGGGCGGGCAGCGCCGGGAGCAGCGTCCCCTCCCCGCGGGGGGCTGAGCCAGCCCACCCCGCTCTGGAGCGGAGGGACCCGCTCCCTGTGCCAGAGGCGAGCCTGGCGCTTTCCAGTGCGCTCCTGAGGAAAGCCGGCCCCGCCCGCCGCGGCTCCACGTCCCTGCCGGAGCCGGGAGCGCAGCCGGGCTCCCAGCGCCACACGGGAGCCGGCTCCCGTTTCTGCAGCCCGTGCCGGTGCTCGCTGGGCTCCTGCGGCGCAGCCCCACCCGTGGGAGCTCTTCCCCTGCCCTTTATCTTCCTGGCAGCTGGCTTGTTTAAAAAGAACAGCTTTCGGGAACTGGAAGCCGTGTCTGATAAACTCCGGTGTGTTCCTTAGAGTTTAGCATGTAGGCTTGCCCGAAGACTCTTCAAAAATACTTTTTCTTCCGTCAGCACTAAATTTCAGTCCTTGGAAATCAAGGACAGAGTCACGGCACAACTTTTGTGGGCGTTGTTGGGGGTTTTTTCGTTCTCTCTCTTTTTTTTTTTTTTTCCTGTGATGAAACACGTCAGCTGAGACAAAATTTCTTCCTCACCATGTCACACAGTCCAACATTAAGCAAATGCTATTTTGGGAGGAGTATTCTCCATGCTGTTTTCCTACTGTTTGAAAGGAGAATTTGTAGTTATTTGTACTCTTTTTTTGTTTTGTTTTCAGCATCCAGAATAGTGCTGTCGCCAGAGACATGTGCATTCCTCTTAGAGGCACGACATCCCAAAAGTAGTGTCCCTGGACATGTGTGATGAGGACCTACAATATTTGCTTTTGAAGGATTAAGTTTTTATTCGGGGAGTGGTTTCTTTGTGAATTCATCAGTCAGAATTCGTGTGTGTTCTGCATGAAGCAATACTTGGGAATCAGCAAGTTAATAAGATCTAAGAAAGGAAATGCTTGAAGTGGAACGCCTCAAGATAAACGAGCAATTGCCTGCACTGATAAAAAGAACTTTGTATCAATAGCCAAATCTCGTGCATTCTTGTATGTTACCACGTTATCTGATCAGGTTGGTGGACTAAAAGGAGGTAGATGACTGTTCTCTGAGAAATACTCTTTGCTCTTTCTTGTTTGTGACATACTGTAATTACTGTGCTGTCCTTTCAGTTGAATTATTTTGAAAAAGGAAAATCACACAGTATTCCAAGAACAGAAAGGAGCATGTGTATTTGTGTAGTAGTTCTTTTTCATGGAATTAGTGGTGAATTTGTTAATGATCTCAAGGTTTTGACATTTCAATACAAAGTTCACAAGCTGATGCGTTCACACGTGCTCATCAACTAGGAACAAAATCTTCAGACTGCTGTTCTTGGAATATATAATGCCCTGTGTGATTCCTAGAATCACAGTCCAGGCTGGAATAAGTAGTTTGATGACATAGATTAAATGATGGGTTTTTTTGAGGAGGGATCTTCTGCTGTCATGCTCAGATGTCTGTAGAGGATGTGGTTTGTTAGATGTCTGAAATTCTTGTCTGGGCACTGCTGGTAGCTGAACCTGCCAGCTATTGCAAAATATTTCACGTGTGAAGGGAAGAGATTGTCAAAGGAGGCACCTTCTTTTCCAAGGTAGTTTTCTGGTTGGATCTTCCTGCACTTTTTATACTTGTAATATTAGTGTATCTCACAAATACCAACCAGGCTTTTCACAAGTTGGTTTCACCTTTTCTTTTCTTTTCTTTTTTGTCTTTTAAAGGGACAGACAAAATGAACCCTTTCTATTTTCTGGGTTTTGGACATTCTCATCTAGGCTTCTTCGGGAATAGGAGTGAACCTTTCAACAGAACAAATGAGACTTACTGCTACAGCACTGCCCAGGGCAGCACGGTGCTCCAAGGAGTAACTTTTGGTGGAATCCCAACTGTCCTGCTGCTCGACGTAACCTTCTTTTTTGTAAGCCCGGTTTTCTGTTTCTTGTATTCAAAGTGCTTCTGGCCTTCTCAAAAGTAAGATTGTCCAGAATTCTCTTATTAATCGGGTTGGAATTTGTTTCTGAGAATGTTCAGGGTAAGAAATTACTTGAGGCCATCCTGGGAACATCAAAGCACTTTTCAAGTGTTGATAAATGTTTGCACACAGATGGGATGATGGCGTCACTGTATGTTGGATGCGTAGATGTAGGGACAGTGCAGTGTTATAGGGTCTGTGTGTGGAGTCACAGTGAATTTTGTGGTTGTAGCTCAAATTTTCATGTTTTATCTCAACTGCAAGAACATTTGGGTTTAAGTACTGAGTGTATTTTCAGGAAGGGGACACCATTACTAACTTGATTATGAAATGACAGATTTTCCATATTGTATTGCCTTTTGAAAGACAAACTTTTTAAAAATTAGATTTCCTGAAGCTGTAGATGAAGATGAAATAATGTACTGACTGGCTCAGTCCTGACAAAGGTGGCATATGATTAATTGCTGTCTGGGGGCTCCAGGATGGGCCTGAGACTGCAATAAAAGTTGTGGTTATGTCTGGAAGCTTGGTCTAGGTGGTCTTCAGCCACCAGAAGCAGACCTGCAAATTGGCCTGAGAACTGAGTCTGTGGTAGTAAAATAAGACTCAAGGGATGACATAGTTTCTGAGTCCTAGAAATCTGCTGTAAAGAAACTTAAAGTACCTGTGGTCTGAGCTGGTAGTTCTGTAGGAATGTAGAGGATGTTCCTAAAGGTTATGTAGTGGCATTCTTTGCTGTTGATTTGGTGTATGCTACCATAAATCCATTTTCTGAGGATGTACAGTATTTACAGCTCTGTGTGACCAACAGCTAAGCATTTAATAAGATTTAGTTGAAGTGTTTGGAGGGGCTTTTTTTTTTAAAGCTGTGGCTCAGTTTTAAGACGCTGAGTCTCTGCTTTTGAATTCCTTGCTGTCGAACTCTGCACTCAGGCAGGGTTAGGTAGGGAGTTGGATGCAGTGCACAAGGCTCCTCTCTTCTTCAAGTACCAAGTACTGAAAATTATTTATCAACTCCTGTATTCTTATTTTCGTGACATGTTTACTGCATATCCTTTTAGTAACTGTCAGTTGATGGGTTTCTGATATGTTATTTTGAGGCTGGTTTCCAAAGGAAATGGGGTTTATATATTTCATTGTCTTCCCAGTTTTATCTGGCAGTCCTACCTAATAACTGTAGAATATAGAATATAGCCAATTTCAACCAGAGTTGTGAAGAATCTAGAGGACTTTCCTGCTTGCATTGAGTTTAATGACCAGATGAAGGAGGAAGATGGAAATTAATCCTCCCTGTTGAGAGGAAGGCTCTTGTAAGGTTATATTCATTGTGAAATGTGGAAATTAGCTGTGTAATCTTGACACAGAGATAATCTGGACGTGTGTGCTGGCTTGCCAGTCAGTATTTGATCCCAGTAAGTTACATCACTAACACCACTTTCCAGCCAAACAGGAATGGGATGTAGGAGGAACCAGAAGGTGAGGGCGTATGCTACATAAGCATAGAAAACAGGCCTTGTTACTTCATTGCTTTCTGCAGAGCAACTTGTTTCTTTAAAAAAAAAAAAAGAAAGAAAGAAATGAAGCTGTGAAATATTCAGTGATGGAGCTTATTTCTTGTTTTCTTAGTCTCTTGCAAAAAGGGAAAATAGAGGGTGCAGATTAAAAATCCATTGCAGAGATCAAGTGTAAGTTTCTGGGGTTTGAGAATTAAAATAATACATTACTTAGGATAAAAATAATTCTTACACTTGAGAAAATAGTTAAGCCCCCTACAGTCTGCTTACACCACTGTTTGAAAAGCAAATAAAATTGCAAGTCTCCCATCATAGTTCTGGTCATTAAGTGATGAATAACAGTAAAAGTGTGTGCAGGAAAGTTTTAACTTTCTCTCAAGTACTGCTTTTACTTTTCCTGTCACAAACCCTCACACACTTGAAATTCAGAAGTAGTTTTGCATGCAGCTCTCCTTCTTTTTAAATTAGAACAGGAAGGCAGCTGTCCTGGTCCTTTGGTCCCAGACTGGTTGGTCTGTAGCATGGCCACCTCTGAGGTGGCTGGCATGTGATAATTGATTTAGGAGCTAGGACAGCTTTTTTTGTCAGTTCTTGCACACCTAAGAAAAATTACTATGAAATGAGAAAAATAAATATTTGAATATCTTCCTTTTCATTTTCTAGATTTTAATATTACTGTTTTCCATTATAAGAAAGAGATTCTGGGACTACGGTCGTGTTGCTCTGGTGTCAGAAGTTGAAAGGTAAAAAAGATACGCAATCAGACTAACTTGTTGAAACCATTTGGGGAGTGGGGAGGAAAGTACAGTAAATGTGGCTTACATTAGGTACATTTGTATCAATTAGACAGCACTTGTTTGTTAAAAAAGCCCTCACACTGCTTTGTGTGGCATACATCCCCCTCAGAGAGTTGCTGTTCGTGGTTTCAGCCCTAAGTCCTGTGTTTGCCATTGCCATGAATTTCATCCTACAGCTGTGAGTTAAGGAAGTGGAGGGTGAGGAAACAGGCTGCTTGTCAGATGACATGCTGCACAGTGATGTTTGCAGTGTGTTTCCGTACAGAGGGATATTAACCATTTTGTTTATCTTGGCTCAAGCCTGTGTGTTCCCAAAGCTCCCAGCACAGCCTGTGCCACAAAATTCCCCAAGGGTTCAAAAATAAAAACATACTGTTGCAGGTTTCTGAAATTCTTCTCTGATTTTTAGTAATATTTCAAATGAGCTTTTGTTTTTTTTTTTTTTGTAAGATGATGTGTTGAGATGTTTAAAATCTAAGCTGTCTGTGAAGTGGGGAAGCTTTAACAGCGAGCCTCTTCCTGCTGCAATCAGGTTGTGGTAGATTCGCAACTGAACAACAGGAGAGAACTCAAAACCTACTTTTAGGAATCCACGTACAGTTGTGAAAGGTAGATGATGTAAAATAAAACGGGCAATAACTGAGAAGGCTTTAATCCAGCTGGCTGAGGCAGCAATGATGAAGGTGCTCTGGTACCAGGCTGTGGAGGCATGGGACCAACAGGCCCTGGAGCAGTCAGACGCCCAGGAGCCTGTGGTTTTGTCCTGCTGGACTGTGAGCTGAGCCTGCTGGTCGAAATTACAGAGACATCTAGGAACACACTCCATTCTAACACCTGTTGTCCTGTAATTACCATTGCAACATTTCTTTTTATCAACAAATTGAAAACAGGCACTCCACTGCTTTTGAGGGCTACAGATTTTCTAAATGTTTCTAGCCTTGCTACAGGAGTGCTTGTGTGAGGAGGTGGCTTTGCAGGGATTTAATTGTGAGGAGAAATTATGAATAATGGTTGAAGGGAGGAAGGTGGAGGGAAAAGAGGTGTTGTCTTACAGTAAGGAATATCCAAACAGGAAGCCATCTTGTAAATCTGATCCTGGCTAGGCTCCCACACCTGTGTTGCATTCTCTTATATCACTGTAGGTTTAATATCCCCATAAAGTGTTATTTTCTTTCTAGTTCAGTTATGTGCTCTCATGTCAGGAGCTCACGTGTCCTCTCTCTTCAACATGAGACATACACGAGTTACTACAATCAGGCACGTGCTACAAGGTGAAAACCACAGCTCTCATAAGTGAAAAAGTGTGGTTTTACTACATCCCTTAGTCAGAATTGTTAAAATTGAAGTAATTCTGTAGAATTCCATCACCTGTTATTAAAGATACTTAAAAGCATCATTTAATGTATTTTAGTGAATCAAGGTACAGCCGATTGTCAACATCATCATCAGTACCTGAAGATCTTGAATATGATAAGGTAACTATTCTAGAGTTCTGATAATACTTTCTGAATGGAATCTGTTTAATGGAATCTGCTGTAATTTGGCATTCCATATAGTCCAATAAACCATCCTTTAACTGGAAGTTCATCTCTATGCAAAAATTATTAATGCATCATTTACTGTGTTTTTATAGAACCATGTATAATCTCTGTTTCCTGACAAACCATTTCTGTATCATAAACCAGTATCTTGTGTCATTGTCTAAGTCTGATTTGTTGGGGTTTTTTTTTAATTTAGAGAGGGACTATATGTTAGTGTTTCAAAGGGGGAGGAGAGAGTGGAAAAAGACTAGTAAATAATTTGTACTTAGATCACAGTTCAAAAAGTTACATTGTGTTCACATTGCAAATGATAGCTAGTTGCTCTGTATAGTACATTGTTTTCTTCACAGCATTGAGAAAACTGGATGCAAGTGTGAGGCTTTTAACAATGCTATGCACTCTTAATAATCAAATTGGTTTGGAGTGGAGGGTAATATTTTGGCCAAACTTTTAAATGGCTCCTTACATGGTCTTTCTGGAGTCTTTGAATTGGTACACCTCTATAATTTCATGTTGCAACTTCAGAGTGAACCATGCAAGAGTTGTCCATTGGTGGCATCCTATGTTTTAACATTCTGTACATGCATCAACTTAATATCTAGCCTTGAAATTAATTATTTGTGTGAACATCAAAAGCATACCAGTGTTTGATTGGGATTGCTCTGCTATATTGTGTATTTGTGTACTTTTCTTCATCTTTTTAAACCCCTAAAGCATCTTTCGCTGTTGAGTAACTTGTGTCTATTCAGTTGGATGATGTTCACTTGAAAGAAGAGCCCTTTTGAGAAGGAAGGGTTTTTTTGAACCATGGTGGGACACTCAGAGATGTGAATTCTGCTGTCCAGTTTCATTGGAGGATTTGTAAGCCCATATAAGAAGCCTTTCTGTTAATGTAATCACAGCAGTGCTTCTAACAAGCATTTAACTGATTAACTTGTATTAGACTCTTGTATTTCAGAGCAGCAGACTACTGGCTTTTTAGCTAAGAGGTTGGCTTAATAGAAACATTTCTCTTAATTGGATGGATTAGACTCTGTTTTTTGTATGTTAGCTCCTAAAAACTTCTTTCTGTATTTATAGGGGTTTTGTTCTTGGATAACAGCTGCTTTTCGGATGCAGTAAGTATATGAAACAGAAATAGTGAGCCGTGGTTTGCTTTGATCTTTTTTAATTTGAAAATGTGATTTTCCTTCAAAAATTTGGGGGTTTTTTCCCTTTGGGTAGATAGAATTTCAGTACAAGCACTGATACGGGTGCCTCTGGTTGGGTGAAAAAAAGAAAGTGAAAACAATTATGGGAATACTTTTTTAGGATACATTTGTCCTGCTAGCAGCCCAGGGACTTTCCAGTCTTGGGACAGTGTGTGAATCTAAGTGAATCTATGGCATTTATATGGATTCAGAGCTAATAATTACACTCTAGGCTTTTACTTTTCAAAGAGTACCTTGTGGGTTTCCCCTGTTTGAAGCCAGTAGGGCCCCAGGCAGGCAGTGTGATTTCCCTGCAAGGGTTTCTGTGGAGAACTGGTGGTTTAGTTGGGGCTGTAATTGACTAACTAGGAAAAGTCCATCCCAGTGTTTCCCAGAAACTGCATGTTAGACATGTGATGTGTGTTCTTTATGTCTCTTGGGGCTTAGTAGATAAGGATTTTTAAAAATCAATTTTTAGCTTGGATACACTGAAATATAAAAGAGGTAGCAGTTAAGCCTGTCTTTCTCCATTTTTGCTAGTTCAGTTCCTTCCTTTTCCAAGTTGTCCTATTTTAATGATCTAGTCTGCTGACAGTGGAGAGATGGTGAGAGTTCATTCCAAAGCCTTTTGTATCTCCTGTTCCCTGGTTGCCATAAGAGTGAGGTGATTCTGTTGTAATTTTCCTCACAGGGAGCCTTTATGGAGATGAGCGAATACTGTCACTGATCTTAAATTTGGAGAGCTAGGCTTGTGACTGTCATAAAGCAGGAGGTCACAGCAAATGACTTTGTCCTCTTCTAGTCCAAAAGAGTTTGGATTCATATTTACTTTTCAGATTAGTGTTTCAATCTTAAATTCCCTGGTGTTAATCTTTGTATGGTGGTACTGCACAAGAAAAATGCACTTTTGGAACCTGAACTTCCACATGAAAGAACACGGCCATTTTGAAAGCCAATAGGGATTGATGAGGATGGGGATGTCACTGAGTAGACTGAGGATTTAATGTGTGTTCATAAACCACTCCCAAGAAGACTAAGTAGGCTGACCATGTGCTTTTCTGTCTCTGATGCAGTGATGATGAGATTCACGAGAGGTGTGGTGAAGATGCCATCCATTACCTCGCCTTCCAGCGCCACATCATCTGCTTGCTGATTGCTATCAGCATTCTGTCCGTGTGTGTGATATTGCCTGTCAACCTGTCGGGTGATCTACTTGGTAAGAATTTATATTTTTTGTACTCTTAGAAGAATTCTTTTTTTTATGTAATAGTAAAGGCTCTTAAGATTTTTTTTTTTTTTTGGTAAACTTTGTAAGGTGGTATTTTAACCACTGTAGTGGGTTGACCCTGGCTGGATGCCATCTTCACAAACTGCTGCACCAGAGGTCACTCTTCTGCAGGGTGCAGTCCTTCAGGCACAGTGTGGGTCCCCCAGAGGGTCACAAGTTCTATCAGGAAACCTGCTCCAGCATGGGCTCCTCTCTCTGTGGGTCCACAGGTCCCTGCCAGGACTCTCCTTCAGCACAGGCCTCCCACAGGATTACAGCCTCCTCTCAGGCATCCACCTGCTCCAGTGTGGGTTTTCTCCATGGGCTGCAGGTGCATCTCTGCATCCCTGTGGTTCTCCACCATGGGCTGCAGGGGAATCTTTGTTCTGGTGCCTGAAGCACCTCCTGCCCCTCCTTCTGCACTGACCTTGGTGTCTGCAGAGCTGTTCCTCTCACCTATTCTCACTCTGCTCTTCTCTGACTGCAATTAGATCTGCACAACAACTTTTTTCTCCTTCTTAAATATGTTATCAGGGAGGTGTTACTATCATTCCTAATTGGCTTGGCCTTGGCCACCAGTGGATCTGTCCTAGAGCTGGCTAGAATTGGCTTTTTGGATATTGAGAAAGCTTCTCATAGAATCCACCCCTGTAGCTCCCCATTACCAAAAGCTGGCCACACAAACCCAACACACCCCCCCACAGTCTGATGTGAAATGCGTGTGAGTGTAGGAGGCTCTTTAAACAGTTGTCAGAAACAAGATTGCAGACCTCATGCAGACATAGATGACAAGACTTGAAAGGCTCAAGGCAGGATTAACTTTACCCATGTCCTCTTAACTGATGTTTGTCATGATTTTTATTGGTGGTGATTGTCAATGGAAAACATCTTCACTGCTGAGAAATCTTTTTCTAGTATCCACTCTGAAACTCTTTTGCTTCAATTAATTTAAAATCAATTTTTTTGACCTGTCACTGGAGATAATAGATTATTCTTTTCCTCTTTGCAAAACCCTTGTAGCTGTTTGAGGGTTATAAACGTGGTTTTTGTCCGCTTTTTCCTCTTTTTCATAAAATGACCAGTTAATTTGGTCTTTAATGAGAAATGTTTTCCATTTGGTTGATCATAAAATTGTCAGCCATGCCTTGAATTTTTGTTTTAATCTAGCTACACTGTCTCCCATTGTTCCTTTATGTCTTGGTTTGTGTCTCAAAATTGGACAAATCTTGCAGAGACCTTGTCAGTGCTGACTAGATAAAGTTCCTTTCATGTTTCTTGCAGTCTAGTCCTGATTATGTCTTTCATTGTGGCACCTACAAATACAATAATCATGTCCTCTAGTCTGCCATTCAGTTTGCTGATGGGAATACTGAGTTCTTTGAGTGAGAAGTCTGTTAAAGCCTGTTTATACACTCTTCCATTTTTGATAATGAGCCCTTACAATCCCATTTTATACCTGGCTTTGTATCAGTCTCATCAAGATCATGTTTAAAGTGTTATTCAGGGTTTTTAAGAACCTTGTGACATAGCTCTTGTCTGTAATAGGATACATTGTACCTTTTCCTTTTTGTATTGTTTCCCTGTGGAACTTTCATCTCTGACTTCCCTTTTATAAGCTCTTTCTTGGTAATTCTCTGTTTATATTAATATCAGCTTTCTGTTAAAGCAGGACAATACAGCTTCTGTTTTTCTGCATTAACCTTTGTGAGTCTAGGAAATACAGCTGAAAACCAAAGCTTTAGCATCTCTCCCCTTCTTCCTCCTCTTCCACTGTAAGCTGATTTTGTGCATTTGCGGTTCTTTCGATTGTGTTTACTTAACTTGCGATGTGGTTTAACAGTCTGGGCTAGAAGGATTGTTTAGCTTTCCAGATACACTTAACTCTTTTTTCTTTATGAACATTTACTCAATTTTCCCTCACTTGCATTATCAATTTTTAAAATACTTGGCAGTCTAGAGAAATAATGTCACGTAAACCCATTTTTGACCTCACCAAGGTTATCAGCACTGTTTTGTCAACATTGAATTAATGCATCTTAAAAGCCTGAGATAAGAAATCAGTTAAGATGAAAGAAAAACATGAAGGAAATATGTTCAATCCCTAAGCAATGTTGTTAATGGACATGAAGGGAGATTGGAGGGAGAAAGGGAACTGCTTCAAAGATCCGCTGTTCAGATTTTCAAAACAGTCTACTGTTCTTCTTGATGGCTTGAATGTGGTATAATCTAGGGGTGTTTTTTCCTACTTTAAAATGGAGTGCAAAGTAAACCAACATTGATTATGATTCTGAATCTTTTTATCAATGAACTTGCTCAGCATTAAAAAGAAATATATCAACTTCTTTAAAAAATAGAATAAAAGCTGACTTTCTGACAGTAAATGTTGCACCAGCTAATTTTCCTACTTGTTTTTGTTCTTCTTAGATAAAGATCCCTACAGTTTTGGAAGAACAACTATAGTAAACTTACAGACTAGGTAAGTAAGTCTCCCAGAGAATCCTTTTATGCTGATGTTTC
This sequence comes from Eulacestoma nigropectus, assembly GCA_013397775.1. Lineage (NCBI taxonomy): Eukaryota > Metazoa > Chordata > Aves > Passeriformes > Eulacestoma > Eulacestoma nigropectus. The sequence goes on from VZTE01003150.1 coordinate 43,218, forward strand.
TTGCCATGGTCTCTAAACACAGAAATTGCTGTTTGCAGCGTTGCTCGTGGGGTTGGAATAACTTAATCCCCCTGAATCAACTGACACTGTTCTGCTTCACGCTGTGCACTTGCAGTGCTGATAAGAAATCTTGAGACTGGGCTTCTACTCTCTCAGCTCCCACTTCTTACACCACACGTTTCTCTTGGTTAATGACTGCACACCTAGGGATATTATTTTCAGAAATTTCCCCATGAAGAGCACCCATGCTTCAGAAGGAAGGTGAAGCCGATAGCTGGAATGTGTTACTGGAATGATTTAAATTCCCTTACATTAGATTTATGTGTGTGCATCTCTCTGAGATTACAACTAAAATGACTTCTATGTCTTTTAAAAATCTGTAAAATAGTTGAAGTACAAAGCTGCACAAGTCTTCTAATTTATTACTTGATCAATCCACATCTGTCCATGACACTATGCCCAATAGAGTTTCTTTGTTTTGTTAAACCACATTATGAAGCCAAATAACTAATGGAGATTTTTTTTCTTGGTTGGGTTGGGCTTTTTTTCATCTGTAAAGTAGGTTCCTGTATTTTAGTTTAATAGCAATAATTCATGCTCTTCACAAAACTGAAGAGCTGTTCACAGAACAGAACTTCTGTAAGCTTTGAAGAAGGAGCTATCAGAAAAGCAGAATTTACCCCTTTTAAGAGGCTGTTTTCAATTTGAGTAAGGACTGTGTTCAAGGAGAGTTCAATTATGCACTCAGCACAGTACATAATAAAGTAAATAACACATATTTTGGCAAATAGCATCATACGTGCTATAGGTCATCTGAATGAAAAAGTGAAAGCCAAACAATGCCTAAATATGTCCGTGTCATAGAGTGCCTGTTTTCTTTGTAGCTCCATGACCCATAGGATTTTATGCTAAGCAAATAATCCTGTTGGTTGTCCAAGGCATCTGCATAGGTGTGACTGACTACCAGTAGCTACCTTTTTTTTCTTGTTTTCTGTTCAGTGAGAGGTTTTGATCTGATTGTCATTTTGATAGCTGCTTGTATCAGTTGGACAATTGGTTCTTCCAGTTTCTCATATTCCTAACATTTTGTCTGACAGCAATAATCTGCTTTGGCTGCACACAGTTTTTGCTGTTGTTTACCTGATTCTGACTGTTGTCTTCATGAGACATCACATGAAGTACGTCACATATAAAGAAGAAAACATAGTAAGTGTCTGTACTGGAGTGAAAAAAAAGCCCATAGAGCATATTTGCTAGGGGATAATGCTAAAAAAGCAAATTGCTAAGGTGCCTCCTGCGTGCTGGAATGTGACATAAATGTGAAGGAATTGACTGTAAGCAATGCTCTACTGAGTGAATTGTGAAAATGGATGGAGAGAAGGGGATTGGGGAGGGAATTGTGAAATTTTGCTGTAACCTGCTACCGGTGTAGAAGGTGCTGTCTTAAATAGATGAGCTCCCACCAAAATCAGAATTTCCTGCCTTTTTCACCCCCACAGCTAATTGTGCTGTGTCTTGGCCTTCCTTATATTGTTGTTTTCTCTTTTGTGATGTAGTTTCTCAAAATGTGACTTGCATTTTCTCTCCCAGGTTAAGTGCACGTTGTTCATAACTGGTCTTCCAAAAAACGCGAGTGAAGAGATAATACAAAACCATTTCACGTAAGTTCTGTACTTGTGTAATAACATTAAGATCACAGAATGGTTTGGATTGGAAAGGACCTTAAAGATCACCCAGTTCCAATTCCCTGCCATGGGGAGGGACACCTTCCACTATCCCAGGTTGCTCCAAGCCCTGTCCAACCTGGCCTTGGACACTTCCAGGGATGGAGCATCCACAGCTTCTGTGGGCAACCTGTGCCAGTGCCTCACCACGCCCACAGTAAAGATTTCTCCTAATATCTGATCTAAACCTTTTCTCTTTCAGTTTGAAGTCATTCCCCTTTATCCTGCCACTACATGCCCTTGTAAAAAGTTTCTTTCCATCTTTGTTTAGGAACAGGAGATGTAAAATTGTCCTGGTAGTTTTCCCTGCCCAAGCAGATAAGTTTTTTTTTTAGTTTTGCAGTGTTTAAAATTCAGAAAAGACTATATTTCGATGAAGTTAGTTAGCTGATCTTAAAATCAGAGTTTAAGAATGTGTCTGTGCATCGATACTTTCCATTCATGCTCCCACACAACATTTACTTGGAATAAAGCTGTGCATCTCATGTTAAGTAACTTTCAGCAATTGTCTCTGTGGAAGTCTCTGCTCTCTGATACCTCATTCAGAAATTAAATGAGTGATGAGATGTCAGTTAGATACCAGTGGTGCTCTTTGAAACAGTTTCTTCATTGTGCTTTCTGTTCATATTGTTCTCCTGTGCTGCTTCCTCTCAGGGATGCCTACCCAACCTGCACGGTGCTGGAGGTCCAGCTGTGTTACGACGTAGCCAAGCTGATTAACCTTTTCAAAAAAAGGTACTTGTTTTTGTAGCCTACACTAGTTTAGCATAATTCTATGAATGTTTTGCTAGTCCCTAATCAACATGTACCAGCAGTACTAACCTGGTGCATACTAAAGAAGAATTCTGCTCTGGTCTGGACTTCAGTTAGATTCAGGTGTGTTTTAAAGGGAGTCGTGGGGTTTGGCCCATCTCTTGTAGATGTGTTATGTTGTGTGTTGCATAAGATAATTTTTGACTTGCTGATTATCTATTTATGTATGTACTTAGTTATTTATAGTCAGGCAGTGCAATGTGGAAAACTGAACTATTGAATTAATAACTCTGTTAACCCTGCTTCTTTGGCCAGAGGTGCTGATCACAGGAGAGACAAGCGTTATCTTCTGGACTCTCAAGAATAGCATGGGGTTGTTTTTTTTCCTCTAACATCACTACAAGTGTAGGCTGTATAATGATGTTACAGACTTACAAATAAATTATACTTATATAAGTAACCAAAATAAAGTGCATGTAAATATCTTTGGTGACTGATTAATTTGCTATCAGTTATTTGCTATAACTTTTTCTCTCGGGGATTATAATCTTTTTAAGGTTGTTGTTGATACTTTTTTCTTGCAAAATGTTATGGATGTATTTTTCTGTGCAGAAAACAGGCAGAAAAAAGCCTGATTTACTATGAACACCTGCACCAGAAGTATGGCAAAAGGGTCCAAATCAACCCTAAGCCATGTGGTCAATTCTGCTGCTGCGAAATGAGAGGATGTGAAAGGGTAAGAGATTGTGTTCTTTTTTAGTTATCGCTAAGTAGGTTATTAGAGGAGCAGAAAAGAGGTTTTGTGTCATGTTTCCTTGACCTTCAGAAAATTCTTTATTCATTGCCCATAGGTCATCTGCCATGTTCTTGTATTGTGTGGTAAAGCGGAATTCCCTGAAACTTTTGAAATGTAATCTTAGTGCACCAACTGAAGTACAAGAAAATCTTCCTGTTTGTCTTTGCCTGGTGACACGATCTGTAATTTGTGAGAGTGGTATGAGGAAGGGTGACTATGGTTTGTGTAAGCTGTGTGGCAATGAAGATATTGGCCATCTGATACTTGCATGTAACAGTCATCAATTTCCCCACAGGAGGATGCTGTAGATTATTACACCAAAGTTAGAAATGAACTTGAGGAAGAATATTCGAAAGAGGAACAAGCTGTTCATAATAACCCACTGGGAATGGCTTTTGTAACATTTCAAGAGAAATCCATGGCAACCTAGTAAGTTTTGTCTGTTGTCTTGTTTGTTCTCTTTTTACTAAAACTGTACAACTGATCTCTTGTTTGTGTCCCTTGTTGCTTATGTTGGTTCTTCCTTTCTTCTTTTTCACCATTCTGTGGATTTGCTCTGCTTTGCTTTCTGGTAAGTTTTCCCTGAAGTGTGTGTTTTAGCCTCTATGCTTGGAGTGAAGAAATTATCTAAGGGACTTAAAGGTTTGGGCATTTAATGGGATAAAGAGCCTTTCTCTTTTGTGTGGGATCCAGTCCATCAGTGTAGGTTAATAGAAGGCCAGACTAATTGGTTCTTGAATATGAGTTACTGGTATCTCCATTTTCTACTGTGCAAATGGTCCAATTGCCAAACTATCAGAGTGGGTGCAGATTTCACTGCTAGTTAAGTCATCTCAGCAGTGTAGGATCAGTGAGTATCACCTGTCTGCAGGTGATAGATACATATTCTGTACATCTCTTACCTGTTGTTACATATATATGTGTAGACCTAGTATCAGAAGTTGTTCTGTGCTTTTATTTGTTCATTTGTAGAGAAAATGTGTGTAGCCTCTCATGTTCCATTGGCACTTTGTGAGCATCTTTTGCTAACACAAAGTGGGTAAAGGGAAGCAGAATAATATTTGTGTTACAACACAACACATCATAGGTTTTTTTATTCTTCATAGCCTCTGATTTAAATTGTCTGTGTTCTTCTGGCCTTCAAGTCATGTTAGAGGGAAAGTCTTTCAGGCTGTTTTTCAAGGAAGTCCAGGATGCAGAATTTCTTGCAAGAATTTAGTGTGTTGGAGAAAGTTTTGCTTGCTACTCTCTAACTGAGTAGTGATTGTGTGGTGAAATCTGCCTCCTCTTGTAATTTTGTAATGAAATAACATTTTGAGACGTGAAAATGAGGGAAGAAATAAGAACTGAAGTTCCTTCTCTAGCTATTGATGTGTTGTGTACAATTTTGATGTAATAGTCTGTCCTTCAGTGTGTGTTCTGAGTTGCACTGCAGGCATCTCTGAGTTGAATCATCAAGACCTGAAAACATTTTCATTTTTTAGCTTGGAATTAATGGGGTGGACTCCATCTCCTGGAAAATTAGACTAGATTATGTGCAAAGCTGAGGCTCTCATCAAATTAGAAAGTTGCTTGGTGCCCTTAGGATGCTCTGCTCCACAGAGCCCTGAAATAGGATGGGAGAAACAGGAAGCCAGAACTGAGTTTCTAGGGGCTCACATGGTTGTAGAAGCTTGTTAATGATGGCTGAAGCTTGCTCTGTATGTATTTTTGAAATAAACTGTCAAAGAATAATTAACTTTCTTAAATACTTGCTGCTGCAACATGCTGGCACTCTGACATCACTGCTTGAATTCTGGTAAGGAAGAGATCTGGGGGTTGGGGGTTATGTTTGTTAGTTTGGTGTTTGTGTGCGTGATTCTCTGTCTTCTTTATGTTAAGACCACTACTGAGAAACAAGTATGTTCACAGATTTTAGAATCTCCCAATTTAAATATAATATGTATATTGTTTCTATGCTACTGTAATAAAATAGTCTCTGAATGTGCGCCTCGCCCTTCTACTGCTGTCCTTTGAGAGATCTTTGAAAGTATTTATTCTGGGCATGTTTAAATTTTCTTTAAATATTTTGAGTGTCAGTGAACTTATAATATTAAAAGATAGAATTAAGCACTGTGATTTTTTTAGGAGTGGGTGAAAGAGGCTAATATTTTGAATTATGAGAATACCAGCATGCTAAAAATTCTTCTCAGAATTGGTACTCAAGGCAAAATTGGCTAGTTTTGATACTAGTGTAAAGGATGAGTCTGCAGTCTCATTTCATTGGTCTACTTTGATTTGAAAACAGCTGTATTATGTAAAGACGTGTTTAGGAAACTATCTGTCTTTTATTTTTTTCCAATGCTCTCGGGCTTTGATTTTTCTTTTTTTTTGATATGACTCATTGCTGTTCATGTTAGTAGAAGCAGTAAACAGTTTAAACCAAGACTGCTTTTTATTTTCAACAAAACAGATATCAGGCATGTGGCAGCAACTGTTAATATAATGGCCATTAATGCATAATATGTTACATTGTTGTTTAAGTTCTATCTTGATTGCAGGTCATTAAAATAATAAAAAAACAACTTTTATCACTATTCCCAGACTTTCTCATTACATATTCAGCGTTTTCAGGTGTTAAAAAATTGGAAAAATCTTCCTCTTCTTCCTTACAGCATCCTTAAGGACTTCAATGCCTGCAAATGTCAGAGCATCAAGTGTAAAGGAGAACCCCAGCCATCATCCTACAGCAGGGAGCTGTGTGTATCCAGCTGGGAGGTCAGATATGCTCCTTATCCTGAGAATATTTGTTGGTAAGATTCCTGTCTTTCATCCATTGATTGGTGATAATGTAGGTTTAGAATGGGCACAGGAGAAACAGGGATGAGAGTGTTATTCTTCAACTCTAAACTAAAACCTTATGTGGTGTTGGAGTGTGGCTGATCTGCCTCTATTTTCATTACTGGTGTTCTTCATTGACCTTGGGGTCTGTGGACATTACTTGGGGTAACGGACTAGAGTTTTTCCTGCCCAAAATTAAAAAAAACCCTAATCCTGTTTATGTCTGTCCCTCAGTGTTTCCATTTTTTGAGGCCAGTGCATCTCTACTGCTGAGATCTGAGGAAAGCAGCTTGGTGTTAGTGCTGAGTATTCTCCAGATATGTGTATATTTCTCTGAGTTGCCACGTGATGAGTGTAACTTGATCCACTCTGTAAACTCTGGTCTGTCTTCTAACATCTCTATTGACTCAGTACATTTCCCAGATAAATGCTTTTTGAATTAAACTGTTCCTGTGCTGTCATCTGTCATGCTTATAGGCCAAAAAATATCTAAACATTTTCCATTTGCTTTGCAAATCCCTTAGATTTGGGTCAATATAATCTTTTCTTCTGTAATAGTAAATTTGTTGTGACGTTTCCGTTGCCCAACCCAAAACTGCAAGTGAGACACAAACATGCACAAATTACTGTATTTCACCTGTATGTAATTTTTTTTTAAAAGCACACTTTTTTCTTAATGATTTTAATAGAAAATGCGTTTTAAGGTGACTGTGCTATTGATTTCTGGTAATTGAGAGGCTTTCTCTAAAACTACAACTCTGCAGTTGGGAAGAAACTTCAGAATCTTTAGCCATGAGGCAAAAAACCTTGTTTCTTAGCTTAGTGTCTTTTACAGCAGTCCTATTTTGAGATATGAATTTAAAAATCTCTTGCAAGCTGCTTTCCAGGGAGGGACAGTTTTATGTGCTTTTTTCATAAACGGGTTCTTCCGTGTATATGCTTCACTTCCTCTTCCTTTCTTCAAGTCCTTGACTCAGGAAATGATCTGGGAGACTCCATGCACTGAAGCACTTGCAAAACTTTTCTAAACATCTCTAAGAGAAGAAAATGGTGGAGTTTTGATATTTTGGGTTGGTTTATTTGTTTGGTTTTGTTTCTGTTCTTTTTCTTTTCTCCTTCCCCCACCTTGAAGAAGAGGGACCACAGGGATTTGCCAAGTTCACAAAAAGACTTGTCATGATTAGAGATGTTACTGAGCCTCTGTATCCCTGTTTTGATTGTTCTGAATATTTGGCTTTGGCTGGAGTTCAAATCATTCCAGTCCTTTTGGCAATCATCTCAAATAACATTTAAGAACTTCACTTGTTTAAAATCTGTGATTGCTGTTTTAATATGGCAGAAAGGGATATAGTGTTTGTAAATATGAAATTTTATTTCAAATCATGTTTTTTTGGTAGATTCTGCCTCTGGGAGGTATTCTCCTTGCAGAAATTCTCCATGTCTTCTATCTCTGTCTCTTCTTGTTCCATTTCTGTTTAGTACTTCTTTATTCTTGAACAATAGAAGTGTTTCATCCCAAGCCTTAACTACATTAGACATTGTGTTTCTGTAATGAAAGAATAAATATGTTCTTCTGCAAGCACAATTTGTGTTATCATTCAAGAGAGGTTGCACAGTTCTCTTTATTTCTAATAGCAACTGGAACTTGTGTAGTGCTTTGTTATATAACTTTGAAAGCTCAGTTTAGAAAAACAGTGCCACCTGTTACTTGACAGATAGTATACATCTTTTTTTAACAGCTAATGCTTGCTGCTGGTTTTAATGTCCTTTTTATTTTTACTTCTTTCTCCAGGAAAAATCTTTCAGTGCATGGACTGAAATGGTGGTTTAGATGGGCTTGCATTAATTTGCTTCTTTTTATTGTGCTGTTTTTTCTTACTACTCCTTCCATAATCATCTCAACCATGGACAAGTTCAATGTCACTAAACCTATTCACTACCTTAATGTGAGTATTGCCATATGTTTGGATATAGCTGTGGATCAGACCAAAATTTTGGTAAATTGATAAGGTTTCCTTGTCTCACTGTACACCTTCAGTTGAAATTCTCAGGATTGTTTTATGTAGCTGCTGATTAAAAACATAAGTCCAGAACCAGGTCCTTAGCCCTCTTTTGTTCCTGGATAATAGTCTGAAGTAATTTAATCTGAGGCGTTATATTATTATAACGTATTTATGTATTTGTTTGTGGTAAAAATTTGCAATCCAAACTTAAATAATTCTAAATTTTGTAACCAAAAAATCTTTGCAAAAAAATGGAATTTCAAGTCCAACTTGTATTTTGATTTTTATGATAAGAAGAGGGGAAATTCTGATTTTTAACTCTGAGGTAAAACGTTGTTTTTATTTTGCTTAAGGGTTCAAAGCAAGATGGCGTATTTATCTGATCCTAGTTTGACTGCAAGCTGTTCTTTTTAAATATTTCCCCAAGCTAGTGCAAACTACAGAAAAACTCCTTATGAGACTGCACTCTCATGGAATTTAATTCCCAATCTCACTTTGGTTTTGTGTCTTGCATGCCAGTGCTAAGCACTCATTACTCAATTTAAGACTATCTGAATATGATTTCCCCAGTTCATCCTGCTATAATTTACAAAAAGCAAAATACTACCATCTCTGTTCCACCACAACTGCATTAAAGTGTTTTCAATACTTATTTTCTCCCCCACTAGAATCCTGTCATCAGTCAGTTTTTCCCAACGCTCTTGCTCTGGTCCTTCTCAGCTTTGCTACCAACAATTGTGTATTACTCAACTTTGCTGGAGTCCCACTGGACAAAGTAAGCAACCTTTTCTTCTGTTTTTACCTTATCAGCTGAATTACTAAAATAAATTAAATTGCTGATCTTTCACAGAGGTCTCAAATCCGCAGACCTCTCGTAGCAGGGTGTTTCGTGTCCTTGTCTCTTTTTAGTGTTATAACCACATTTCAGGGTTTAGGTAATTTGTAACCCACACAGCAAGTGTATTCTGACCATGTGATTTGCTTATGCTTTCCTATGCTCCCCACCTTGCTCCTCTTTGTGTTTAAGCAGAAAAAAAATGTGTGAGCAGGCTCAGGAGGTGTAGCATCAACAGGAGCATGGGAAGTGCCTCTAATCCCATAATTAAGTCGCTCTCTGGGAGGATAGGCCATGTGGGTTTGGATCCCCTCCAGGCTGGCAATTTATAAAAAAGTGCATCCATCTTTTTGTTGTTTGGCATGACAAAATGGGTTGGCTGTAACTCCTCGTGCACAGCTCAGCTCTGCTGGATATCAGTGGTGATCTGAGAAGACTTACAGAGCCAAAGGCCCAGCAGATGTGTTGATACAAGGTTTTCAGATAGAACTGGTGCACCCCAGAGATGTCAAGCCCACTGATGTGCTGCTGACTTGCAGAACACAGCACAGCTTGGTTTGGCATGCCAGGTTTGGTGCCCTGTTTACCTACAGTCAAATAAAAGCGTGGTACTTCACACTCAATCCCAGCTTCACTCAACTTCACTCGATCTTTATCCATAAAGCTTGTACCCATTTTTTTGTTTGTTTGTTTTTTATATTCTAAGGTCAGTTTTGGTTTTTTCCTTTTGAATTTTATACCATTCCTTTCTAAGACATCATGTTCAGAGTCTACCTTTTATTTGTCAGAGTTGTATGCTTTTTGTCAAGTCTGTTTGGGTAGTTGTGCTGCACACATGACTTTGAGCCCTTGTCAATCAGTCAAAATAATTTTCTGAAGTCACTAGAGATCATAGGTCTGATTTCAAGCCTCAGTGTAGTTACACTGATAGGTCTCACAGTGCCCAAGTGTTCCTGTAATAAAACCCCTATGGTTTTAAAGCCCTATCAGGTGCCACCTCTAAGAGTCTGAATTGTTCATAGTGCTGCACTTTTCTGGCAACAGGGTGTCACTAGATCCCTGTTCCTGCTACTGCAGTAGGGGTATAGCATTAGTAGTGTCATGTTGTTCCCCAAGACTTGACACTTGGCAAGGAGGTTGTCTAAGTGTCTGGTTTCTTGGCAGTGGTGCCCTTTTCTGAACTGCTTAATCCTTCCTGGCATGACACTTGAAGAGCTGTTTGTTTACAAGCTGTTGCAAGATTGAGTGTCTTTGGGTGAGAGACGAGCTGTGGTTGTTGCATGTCACCGTGCTTGTGGTACAGGCTCATCCAGAGTCTGGATTAACATTCAGCAATATTTTTGTTGCACAAGAAGATACTGAAAGTCTGCTTGGTCCATATTGGTGAATACCTCAAAGAGGTTTGTTTTTTATCTCGTAGCAATGTGATATGATAGGGGAAGCTGGAAGTCTGACGGTGCTGGCATTGTCCAGGCAAGATCCTTCACATGTGGCAGTTTTTTGTATGAGTTTCTTTCTCACTCAGTGCCTTTTTATGTTGATAGATCTGCAGAGAACAGAATAATGATGCATAAAGTCTACATATTTTTGATCTTCATGGTATTGATTCTGCCCTCCCTTGGTCTGACCAGGTAAAGCATCGTAGTTTAATGAAGTAATGCCTGAGTACTTTTATAATGAGACATCTTTACTTGTGTTTTCTAGTTGCGAGGTATAGTTAATGTACCCCCATTCCCTCCAGTGTGTGTGATTATGTTGTCATTACACATTAGATTTCAATGTTCATTTTACATCTGGGGTTCTCAGAGCCCTTAAAGTTTCCATAGCCTGACTTTTCTTCTAACAAAGAAATTTAAGACCTTATAAGACCAATGGCTAATTAAAAGTTGCCCATACTCACCATCATAGCTGAGAACCAAGTTTCCTCACTGTGTCTTATACTTCAGCTGGAGTTGTCCTTTTCTTTCCACAGTATTTGACTGTTTCCCTGGCTAACTGGGTGATACGTGTTTGTCCTATCTGTATAATAATTGCTAAAAATTAATCATTAAAACTTTAATATGAAGTAGATGTTTTTGTTCTGTTTGATTCTGTACCTTTTGTCTTATTTCTAGCTATCAGTAACTGTGATAAAGCTAAAGTAGTGTTCAGATTATTTGATTCAATTCTCTCTATCCACTATCTTGATTTAAACTACTTAAAAAGAGAAGCAATTTTAGACAGTGCTAAGGTGTGGGAGACTGAATTACATTCACCATCTTTCTTTCAGCCTTGATTTTTTTTTCCGCTGGCTGTTTGACAGAGAATCGTCTGATTCTGCAGTTAGGCTGGAGTAAGTATTGGCTGAATAATGTTCTCTCTTTGCTATTCCTCTGTAAAGGAATACTTAGGACTTAAATTTTTTTTCACTCTTCACTGAACTTGGTTAGTGTTTATTAAAATTTGCTCAGGGTTGCTACTCTGGGATGATGTTGAGATGCTGAATAAGGGGAGGAGACAATAAGGTTGGACATTAGGAAGAATTCCTTCACAGGACATTAGGAAAATCCTTCACAGAAAGGATGATAAGATACTGGAATTGGCTGAGGATTGTTGCATATCATGGACAGGGGATCTTCCCAAGGATTACAGTGAGACCAAATAGCTGCGGCAGTTCTCTTTCTGTAATCCAGTGAATCTTGATTTTAAGAAAAATGTATGTTTTTACACACGTTGCATTGCAAATTTGCAGATATTGGTTATTTTAAGCTCTTGTGCCTGTGCTTGGAGGGCAAGAATAGAATGCAATTATTAGGGCATGGGTTTCCAAATGCTGTTTCAAAATCAGTAACAGGAAGACAATTAGGAGTTACTGAGTCAGAAGAGATGATTATTCTATTGCAGTCTTATCTCATCTTGTGTCAGGTTGCTGTTGCAGCCATCAGACGATGCTCGTGTCTGCTGTCAGCCACCCATCAGGCTGCTGCATCTTTTTGTGAACAGTTTATTCCTCATCTGAACTGCAACCCAGCCAGACTCTTACATAGTACACTGGCTGCATTTATAGCTCTGCAGCATTCTTTTACAACAAGGTTATCACAGTCTTCTAGCCACTTCCTGAGCTATGTAGTGCTTATCCTGATGGTAAGAGATTTCCAAAGGCAATAGGGATAGATTGTATACCTCCTACGCTTGCTTGCCTTCCTCCCAGTCAGTGTCTGGTGTCTTTCCTGGCAGATGTGTCTTCCTGCCTGACCAGGGAGCCTTCTTTGTGAACTACGTGATTGCCTCTGCTTTCGTGGGCAATGGGATGGAGCTGCTGCGCCTGCCGGGCCTCATCCTTTACACCATACGCATGATCATGGCCAAGTCCACAGCAGAGAGGAAAAACATCAAACAGGTATTGGAGCCCCTCCTCAGCAGGAGGCAATCCAGTGATTGATCCTTGTCAGAAACAGTGGGAGCACCCATCCTTCATACCGTTAACTGTCATCTCCTGACGTTGGTTTTTTTTTTAGCCTTTGTTTCTCTCGTCCACGACAGGTTCATATTCCCTTCATTTGCAGCACAGATAACAGGGAGGGATTTATTCAAGTCAGAGATGGTCAAAAATCAAAACCCAAGCTCTGAGCTTCAGGTATCAATCTCCTCGTAGCTCTAAGTCAGAGTTTTATGATTTGGATTTTATAGAATAGTTCTGATTTTATCTTACAGTCTGAACTTCAGGGTTTTTTTGAATTCAAATATGTCAAATCTGTCTGGAGTTAGTTTCTTCCGTCAGCCAGCAGGTGTGTACAACTTGCTTTATACACTTAGCAAAATATAATTTTTTTGCCTACATTTATTTGCCTATATTCCATTTTAAGAGGTGGACTTCCACTTCCAGGTGATGTGTCATCCTATAGCTTGAAATTCCAGGTGTTACAATGGAAACTTAAGCCTGTATACAGCTGCCACAGTGAGGTGAAGGTTCTGAGTCTGGCACAATTATTTTCTGCCTTGTGGTTTTAAGGGGCTGCTTCTTGTGGATGCAGATTCCCTGAGAAATTACTTTAAGGCTATGAAAGAAGCAGCATCTTTTCTGTGTGTCCAGATAATAAAACCACATAATACTTCATCTAATTACATCATTTCTGCCTCTTAGGGAAATAACTGATCTCTCAGGGGGAGAGAATAAGAGAAGGTGAATTGTTGCTTTAGTGAATCTATTCTTAACTCCTGACACATTGATGGATGACTTGAGAGTTTTGGGTGTTTTGTTTGTGTTCCTAGCAACAGGCATTTGAATATGAATTTGGAGCAATGTATGCCTGGATGCTGTGTGTGTTCACTGTCATCATGGCCTATAGCATCACGTGTCCCATCATTGTCCCTTTTGGTAAGTTTTCCGGTGAGCACTGTGGGAGTGAGATGGGGCATGTGGGAAGTTTGGAAGGCCCAGCTCTGCATTCTTATTCCTGTTCAAATGCTGATAATCCTTAGGACTTGGATCCAAGTTTCCTTCCTTTCTTGTGGAAGAACAGCGAAAAAGATGATGAATTACATAGCTCTTATACTACCTTTAGAGGTTGAAAGTGTATTTAATGTCTATTAGGTGCTTATTTTATTTCTCAAATTTGAGTGTACTGGCTTTGGTTGTGAGGGGTTTAGATCAGACATAAGCAGTACTAAATAATTTTATATAGTTGGTATTTTCATTTTCTAATCCAAAACTTTACAGAGCTAGATACAAGATAATTATCCAAATTAGATACTGTTCAGAACTGGTTTAATCAACAACCTTATTACTTGGAGAATGTGGCCAATTTTTATGTAACAATGTAATTGATATTTACTTACTTTCTGTTTTGTATGCAGTTGTAAATATCTGAACGTGCTACTGCATCCCAGAGCTGTTGCAATTCATAGCTGCCACAGCAGTTGCTGGCTGTTTGTTTGGATAAGGAATAGCTGACTTGAAATCCAGTCATGAATCTGGTGAAGGCTGAGAGAGAGAGTTTGAGCCACTGTCAAGCCATTCTTCCTTACCAGCACAGTGGAAGGGGAGTTAGGAAGTTTTCCCTGCTGGCTTGGCCTCATGTGCCAGCACTTGGAAGGAGCTCTGGGCTCTCCCTGGGAGCACAAGAGGCACCACAGAGAAGTGTGTGGGGAGGAGAGGGATGGGGATGCAACAGCCTTAGGAGCAAGTGCTGTCTTGCAGCCGTACCCTCCTCGTGTTTGGGCTGTACCCATCACAGGTACCTACATTTCCCCTCTCTTGGGTAGTGTAGATCTCCTCACAGAGCTGCTGCTTTTTATCAAACCTCCAACAACATCCGCTTGGCTCTCCTGTTTTCCCTGCCAGGTTTGATCTACATCCTCCTGAAGCACATGGTGGACCGTCACAACCTCTACTACGCCTATCTCCCTGCCAAGCTGGAGAAGAAGATGCACTTTGCAGCTGTCAATCAGGCCCTGGCAGCTCCAATCCTCTGCCTTTTCTGGCTCTATTTTTACTCATTTGTGCGGCTGGGTAAGTATTACCTGTTTCCACCTAGAAGCTGCTCCCAGCTCTCTTGCGTCTTCCCTGAATAAGATGTGAAGTTTCATAAGCTTTGTGGACTTGTTTTTTTCCTTCCATAAACGGGAGGTCATGGTGGTTGCCTGTGGCACTGAACTACACAAGATTTGCGTAAGAGCCTTTGATGGAGATGGCTGATATATTGAACTGTTATCATGGGGCTCCATGTTCCTTCATTTTGCAGGACATCACGTATTCCTTAAATCAGGATACTTGGAACTGGCCAGTTGGGCTGTGAAGTGACAGTAAAAATCATTACATAAAACAAAAATCTATTCAGAATTAGCCTTTATAGTAAGATGATCACTGGCTTCGCCTACCTGCATTTGTGCAGCCTGGACGTAAGTTTCATTTGCCTGGGTGAATTGACTGCTGCCTCAGTTGTACAGCCATCACTCAGGAAAAATGCTAAAACATTGGCTAATACTAGTCCTCGTGTGTTCTACATCATGCATCAAATTTTACATGGAAGACTGCAGTGAGATGGTGACTCTCTTCCCCACATTGTAGTTTAAAACCTCATGTTTTGTGTGTAATTTATTTTTAAAATAAAAAAATTCTATGTTTTGCAAATACTTGGCATTGATAGTATTGGCTGTGCTGTACCAACAGCTTTGATGTCAGAAAAGGTAGGCAACAGCTTATGGGTTTTTATCCATGATACAGCAGGAAGCATTTGGCATGGAATGGGGATGTCAGTGATGGTGGAAGAGTCAAGTTTCCCTTCTTTAGAAGGAAGCTCCTGATATCTAACTGCATTGTGCCCTCATGGCAAATGATCATGTTTGCATTGTGTTTTCTAGCATACCGGTAGCCAGAAAGGTATTGTTGGCAGGCTGTCATCAAACTTTAGGGATAGGGAAGGCTCCCTGTGGAGGTAAGAGGCACTTGGAACTATTGCTTCAGGCTATCCTTGGATTTGAATAGATTCTGCATTACTTGTATGTTTGAGAGCTTGTTTTTTCCCTTGTTTTGAGAGCTGCTTTTGCAACCAGGAAGACCAACAAATCTGTGTCCTCTAAATTAAGAGGAGAATTTCTAGAGCATGCTTTAGAAAAATCAGCTCCAAGTGCTCGGCATCTGATGCACCTCTTTAATTGTTGTAAAGGAAATCCTGGTGAAGTAAAAATTAAATCCTTATTATAAAGTTTTCTAGTTCTGCATGGTAAAACCATTATTTGTCAGGGACCTTAATAATGGAAAACACAGGCTGGATTAGCGTGTTTGGCTTGGTCAGTGTAGAGGATCCTGTTTACAGGATGTTGTTCCGTGGTTTGTCAGTGCACAGGGCAGTCTGAGAGGTAGGAATTTGATACTTTGATTTCATTGCCATTGATTTCATTGCTGCTTCTAGTGCCAAAAAGAAGGAAGGAAGGGTAAGAGAGCTCTGCTTCCTTATCTGCAAAATAGATCAGTTTATGGTGTAAAGCTTGATTGCTTGGTCATTGACTTGTATAGTTGGCTTGATATGGATGTTTCAGTCTGGTTGCAGAGTCCAGTGACAGTACTCTGGTTTCTCGCTCCTTATATATTACTGTAAGGCTGGAAAGACCTCTCTCCCAATTCTCAGTCAGGATCGAATACCACCTGACTGCATACTGAAGGTGATAGGCTGTACTGGTGTCATCTTTTTCCTTCTCAGTGCCTGTATTCTTCCTCAGCTCTTGTGTCATCCATGCATCCATCCATCCATCCTACACCTGCAGCACCACTGGGCCTCTCACCGCAGAGGAGGTGAGGTCCTATCTGCACTTCAACCCTCATCTCCTGGGGTAGTCACTTAAATCCCATGTTCTCCAGGGCTATTGGCAGGCAGGAGTTCTGAGGACACAGTGCAGGGAAAACTGATGTGGGAGACTTTTCCTTCCCTGATCTCTGCTGTTTGCCCTGTGCTTTGCACCATACATTGGCTTTGGTGTAGACACACCTCACCATCTGGTGAATACTCGTGTAACCTGCGCTTATAAAAACGACCTCCCCTGAAGGACATTCCAGGATACCCATAGGGAGGTTTTTTCACTTCCTTTTTTTGTTTGAGTGATGATGTGTTTGTAGGGGTTTTTTGCATGTGTGTGGTGTTTTTCCCCTTGTGAACAGACCTGTGCAGGGCTTTTATAACTTGCTAAAGTGTGAAACTTGTCTATTCTATGCCACTGCGTATGCTGCGGTTACCACAAAAATGTCTGAGAGTTGGTGTTGCCTCTTTTGTCTGAAGAAGCTTGGAAACAGCTAGGGTTTGTAGTGATGTTTGCTTTTTCCTATTATCCTATTTAAGTCATCTTTACTGCAAAATGAGATTAATATCTTTAGAATATTCCCCTAGTGGAGCTGGAAAATATGAAGTCACTGTAATCTTTAATACTTTTTCCATACTAGACAACCTTTCCTATAGTTTTATTGCACTCTCTCTGAACTAAAACTTACCTTTTGGCCTAGTTCATATTTACAGTTTCTTCTCTTGATCTTTTTCCTTGGATTCTTCCCAGTTCTGTCCATGTTTTATCGTAGACAAGGCTACTCAGCTGAAGGCTCAGTAGCACTGAATTATTTTGTATAGGTGCCAGAGACTTGTCTTTTTTTTTTTTTCCATTTTCCTCTCTTCCCCTGTTCTTTGATACCATCCCACTATTGACTGCTTTCCAGCAGTTGTGTGCTGCAGTGCTATTGTTATTCCTCATATCTACATTTCATTCTTCCTTCCAGATTGTACTTATTTGCTGTTTTCTACATACAGTTTTATCTTGCTGTTGGTTTTTTTGGTTTGATCCTTTAAAGCAGGTGGGGTGGTCTTATCTACCAAGATCATTTTGATTCTTCCCCCCTCTTCATGCCTTTGAGCTGTTTGCAAACAGCTCATCCAGCTTGGTGCCATCATCATGATTGTAATTAATATTATATTAATCAATGTAATTAATATTATATTTCACAGATCATTAATGAAAGTATTTTAGAAGTGGGTCCAGAATGGATGAATGAGGGAGGAGAAGAATCACTCTGAGTCTTGGCTATCATTTAAGTATTACAGTAACATTTCTTGGCCTCTAGGAAAACTGGGAGAACTCTGTGTGTAATGACATTCTCCTGGTTGTGGCTGGAAGTGGGCTGCCCATTCCTCTAAGGAAAAAAAAAATCCACGAGGCTTCTGAAAATGAGGAATATAAATAAAGGCTTGTTTTGGTTTCGTTGGTTTTTTCTGCTATGCATTTTTATATTGTATTCTCTGAATATTTTTCTAGGTTTTAAAGCACCTACAACCATGTTTACCTTGCTTGTTGTCAACATCACTATTGTTATTTGCTTGGCTTACACTTGTTTTGGCTGTTTCAAGTACCTGAGTCCACTGAATTATAGGGTAAGTGATGGATTCTTGACCTTTCAGCACCTACCTGTGTGCTTGACAGAGCACCAGCTATTCCTGCTGGGTTGTGCATGCCTTCCTGCTGGCAGGGTCTGTTCACAAAGGTTCATGGTAAGATGGCTGAAGAGGGCCTGTAGTACAGATAGGCTGCTTGGCAGAGTGGAAGGTCTCTCAGTGTCTGCAGGAAAGTCTCTCAGTGAATTTGAGAGAAGAGAGCAGTATGGAAAAAGTATCCTGGGCTGCATCCCCAGCAGTGTGGCCAGCAGGCTGAGAGAGGGGATTCTCCCCCTCTGCTCTGCTCTGGTGAGACCTCACCTGCAGTGCTGCATCCAGCTCTGGGGTCCCAGCACAGGAAGGACATGGACCTGTTGGAGCAAGTCCAGAGAAGACAACCAAGATGATCAGAGGGATGGAGCACCTCTGCTATGAGGGAAGGCTGGGAGAATTTGGGATGTTCAGCCCAGAAAAGAGAGGGCTCCGGGGAGACCTAATTGCAACCTTCTAGTACTTGAAGGGAGCCTACAAAAAAAAAGGTGGAGAGAGACTTTTTACAAGAGTGTGTAGTGACAGGGCAAGGGGGAATGGCTTTAAACTGACAGTAGGTTTAGATTAGGTAATAGGAAGAAATTCTTTGCTGTGAGGTTGCTGAGGCACTAGCACAGGTTGCCCAGCGATGTTGTGGATGCCCCATTCCTGAAAGTGTTCAAGGCCAGGGTGGATGGATCTTGGAGCAGCCTGGTCTGGTGGGTCGCATCCCCACCCATGACAAAGGGTTGGAACTAGATGATCTTTAAGGTCCCTTCCAAGCCAAACCTTTCTATGATTTTATGTAGAAGGACTGGAGGAGAGAGTACGAGCACTGCACTGAGATCTGTCTGTGCAGGTTTTGGGTGATCATGATCTGTGTGTATTGTTTTCACTCACCAGTTTGATATTCTCTCTTTCTTTCCCCACCTGTTTCTGGTTACAGATAGAAGACACACAAGGTGAAAGAGGAAAAGACACAGATGTACCAACAGTCCCAACATCTTCTGTAAGAAGCTAAGAGTTACTAATATTCCCTTATGCTTCCTAGAAAAACTTAATTTCTCACCCTGCTTACCAAAGAGCTTGTGTAAGACATATTAGTCTGAATGGACTCTGGGATGTGCCGTGTGCATGTGGGACCAGAGAGTTCTGCAGCTGGGCTCCTTGACTGCTCCCAGGTGGTGTTCCAGAAGTACCTTCGGCTGCTGTTTTAGGAGTAGTTGAGACACACTGCTTCCAGCAGTTCTGTGTGCTGTGTTCTGTGCCCTGCCCCAGCCAGAGCCTCACATCTGGACAGCTGCCAAACGCAGTCAGTGGCCCCTGCTTTGATTCTGAAAGCTGTGACGTGTAGCAGGTGTTGCTTGCCATGTCACTGAGAAGGATGTGGGACTGAGGTAGAAGGAAAGGCCTTCGTGCCACAGTCAAGAGGTGCAGGTGAGCGTTGCACCAGGAAGCCTCCAGCGGGGTGCAAAAGGCCTGAGGTGTTAAGGTGAAGAATGGGAAAAGGATGAAAAGAAGAGTGACAAGGGGAAAAATTATCCTGGGTGAGTTATCCCAGCGTTGTGCTTTGAGAGACCACTAAAACCCTTCACTTGTGATTTCAGATGTACGTCCCGCAGGTTTTGCGTCCTCATCCTACAGAAAGGACGGTGCTGGCCCCCACGGAGCAGCAGTCGTATGGCACCATGGACAACACTTGTTCCCAGGCAGAAGGAATCATGAGCTATGCCACTGGACCTGCAGTTGTGGAGCAGGCATCGAGAGCTTCGCTCTGAGTGCCGAGGACTAACACAAGGTGGAGCACTTGGCCCAGGTTTAGGAGAACTAATTCGCTGCCACCTCATACTAAGTATTCGGTGTTATTTATGTATTCCTGCCTGCAGAAGAGGTACAGAAATAATTCATTGTGTGGTCTGCAGCTGTGCTGGGAGATTAAAAAGCAGATGCCTTGGGACTGATTGTTTTCCAGGCTGTCTACACACGTTGTGAAACAAACAAGTTGAACACGGAGATGCTGATCCTCAGGGACTTCACTTATGCTATCTCATCACTTGCCTTATGAAGATAACTTATGCTGTGTATAGATAGCTGGTCACCAAAGCCAATGCAGCTATTAGAGCTGTCATTTATTTATTCAAAATAATTCTTCTCTTTTTAAAAACCCCCAACGTTTATTATTTATAAACCTCTTGGGATGTGTTAAATCCTGAGACAATGCCACTTTTCATGAAAATGCTGTTTGCCTGGGTGCTGAGAATGGTGTGTGGGAGTCTCTCCTCTTGTCACCCAAAGCAGTCAGCGTAGTTTTGACCATGGTACTTTTTTTTCTTTGAAAGAGATGAGGGAATTACTGTGCACTTGGGTACTGAAAGTACCAAAGCAAAAAGACTGGTGTAAAGAAGGGAGTGATTTATCTGATACTGTTTTTATATATTTTTGGAGGGCATTTAGGTTGTTAGTTTCTGTTCACTATTTTTAAGGGCGTTCTACAATGAAAGTTCACCTGCCAACAATAAAGGATGTAAACATTTTATTTCTTTTAATCTTGGGCTAAAATGACAGATCTCTGGGTTTTCTCTATAGTGCCAATTACCTGAGTTGTAAGATACTAAGTTTTTTAATTATGTAGTAGGTGCTAATCTATTCCAAAGTGCAATGTGTCAAAGTGTAACTAATAATCACAGAGCAATAAAACACTGAGTTTAGAATAATTTCAGGCTGTCTTGATTTATTTATTCTTTTCTCTGTGTGTTGAAACAGTCCTTTTGCTGGCTGCCTCACAGCATGGTTATGAACTCTTTATAAGAGCACTGTCACGAGCCTTAGAATGACAGTATGTCTGATGAGGAATTTGAATACTTTTGGATTTCTCTAGGGGATGAATCTTGGTGACCTTTGGGTAGGAGAATCTTTTGGCCCTCTGTTTCCTTGCTTGTTGTTAAACTGTTATTTCCTGAATTTGGCCTTTTCTAGCATGTCTATAAAGAAGCAACATTCTGAGATTGAAGGAGGCTTTGTGCCATAAATGTGTGCAGATGTTCAGTGTCTTGCAGAGCTGCCTCCAGCTTCCCAAGAACAGCACTCGGACAAATGCTGAGCACGAGACCTGCCTGCTGCAAGAAGGACCCTGTGGGGCTCTGATCCCTCTGATGACAAGCCCATCCTGTTAGCTGAAGGTGCAACTCCTGGTTCTTAAAAGGCAGGTGAGGAGCCTTGTCTAGTGGGGGGCACATGAATTTGTCAGGCTATTTTATACTCTCACTGCAGTGGTGCAGTTTAGTCAGGGGTTTATGCACGTGTGTGTGTGCGCGCATTTTGATTTTTAGCGATCGTGGCATTACTAGAGGTGCTGTGTACCTTGTACACGCACTGCCATTCCAGGCTGGTGTTCAAACCAAGCAGAAAAAACCCAGCAGACTCCACATTTTTTACTCATCTGTGAATCTCTCATACAGATGTGAGGTCACAAGGAGGAGGCAGCCTGTTGTGTTAATTAGATCAGAAGCCTGTGATTGTTCTGGCTCATTTTTAGCTGCACTACCCCATCTCATCCAAGTGTTTGCAGCAGCAGTGGATGCTTATGTGTGTGCTTATTGAAGAATCAAATCAATCATTCAGCTACCACACTTGACCTGTTTACTGTGCTGGCACTGTGGGGGTTTTATGCTCTGTGGTATAACTCACTTTTTTGAACAAATGACTTTTGATACTCACTGTGAGGTTGTATGTGTCATATCAAGGACAAAAACTCCTTTAATGATTTGATTTCCTTTTTGTGCCTGGGAGGTTGCTGAACCTTGGTGGTGACACTCCTTGTAGCTGGCACAAGTTCAGTACAGGCAGGGCCAGCTCTCCTTTGAACTTGAATAAACCCACCTCCAGTCATGCTAAGGTGCTTTAGATATAGAATATGCAAAACCTCCCAGGTAATGGAAAGTTACATCTTGCTAAATAGTCATTGTTGGCATTTGAGGAGCCAGTTCACATGTCTGATGGGGAAACCACCTGCATATTTCACTTACTGTGTTGCAGCCATTCCTGTTTGCCACTGTGCTCTGTTGCAGTTAAACTCATAGTAATGTCTATGGTATTAGGACAGGCACCAGTTGGAGGAAAGGCTGGGGTCACCTATTAGTAAATTATCACAAGATCTGTGTACAGCAACACACAAATTATAGGCTGGTTTAGCATCTTTGCTGTGTGGTGCTTGCTTCACTATTATCTTTTGGGTTCCTCTCAGAGAGCTGGAAGTAATTAAGAAACTGCCCTGGCTCTACTTCATTCCTTCATGCTGGTGGGTATCTGCAAGGGGATAAAATTAGATCAGCAGGAGAAACTCCTTGCATTCCTGACTGAGCCTTAGAGAAAAGCTGCAGGATGGAAGCCTCAACAAATGTGGGTATTGGCTGCACTGTGTTTGAAATTCATATTTAAAGCCATGGCACATTCTTTACTGTTCTTTTTATAAACCTTTTGGCAGGCAGCCTAAGCAAATGGCCCAGCTGGAGTTGCTGATTGTGGCTCCCAGAAGCCATATTTGTTGGGATCCAGCGCCTGCTGCTTGCCTTGCATTGCTCAGTTGGAGCAGTGCCTCCCCCACCCCGCTCCTTGCTAAGTCCTTCCCGGCGTTCCAGCAGCCACCACCAGCAGTGCTCCCGGGAGCAGCAATCCCGGACAATCTGACGCTCTCCACAGGAGGAAGCCCCAGAGCGTGGTCTGTGATGGGATTCTCTGTGACACAGCTGAGGGGGGCAGCCTCTGACACTTTGAAGAATGGACTCATTTGATACTGTACAACTGGGTACACTTCTGCAAAGACTTCAGGGAAGATGAATTTCTTCCAGAGTGAGGAAAATGCTATGTGGTTTGCTGAGGCTCAGAAACCTTGGCTTGCTTGGATACACGGAGCTCTGTGCCAGTTTGAGCTTATTCTGTGTGCCAGGCCAACCTGGCTCACCTCCAGCCCTCTTACAACACATCCTCAACACCCAAATTATTGCAATTTCTCATTTGCATTAAGTGCACACGTTCCTGCTTTGCTTTCCTCTGGGCTTTTCCCATATCCTGAGCCAAAAGCAGATCTTTGTGCTGGCGAAGTTTCCAAGTGCTCTGGTGTAGCAGTAGGCCATGTTCTCTCTGTCTCTTTGCAGAGGTCCAGTTCCCAGCTCTGCTTACCCACACATCCTGGCAGCACAGCTGAGGCTTTCTTGTGTCTGTTCTACAGATAATTTGGTTATGAGTCTTTGGAAGCCTTTTACTTTTGGAAGCCTTCTCTTCAAGAAGATGGGCTTGTCCTAGAAGCAACAGACCACAAAATTTTCTCCAGACTCTTAGCAAAAGAGAGGTGAGAGGCACAGAAGATTTGGGGAGAAGGGAGCTTTATCCCAAGCCTATTGACTACAAAGAAAAGACAAACTTGATTGTCTCAAAACAGCAGGAATATAAGGAAATGCACACTTTTAGTTCCAAATGATGGCCAGGGTCATGTCTCTTATCTGAAAGTGGTCTTGCAAATTCCTTCTCTGTTATCTAGACAAGACTTCTTGAAGGATTCTGCTTGTCACCTGTCTATAACAGCTGCAAGTGCCTATTTCAGATATTTCAGAGGTAGAGAAGTTGTTTTTTTCTTTCTGAGGACAGCTGTCTGAAGGGTAAAAACAGAAAGGAAACAACTAAAAGTGGAGAGACTGAAGATTAGGTCATTCTAATGGAACATTCTTCCCTATAATTTTTTGGTTCTTCGGTTAAGTCCTGGCATTTCTCTGTATCCCACATCCTGTTGGTTAGAATGGAGCATCTCAGCTGCAACAAATACAGCTTCCCAAGTTTTGTGCTTAAGCACAGAGCTCCTGGGTTATCCTCACTTTTCTCTGTCAGAGGAGTCTGTAACCATTTGTAGCTTGGAGAGAATATGCATCAAGATCCAGCTGTAGCAGAATCAGCTTTTAATTCTTTTGATGAAACAGTGAATGTGGCCCTGTGAATTAACTGGTGTAGTATAGGAAGCTGCTTCTCCCTACTCTCTGTGCCTCCGTTACTAATCTCTTTCAACTTTAATGGCTAGTGGGAAGTAATATTCTGTGTGTTAAGTAAGAATTTCACTAACTTAATGAGCTAACTGTATTTCCAGCTTCAGTTCTGGATGGAGTTCTCTTTCCACTAAATTCTGGTTTGGAAAATGTCCACTATACAGAGTTTGTGCTCTGCAGGAGTCCAGAGCTTCATTCTCATCTTATCTATCACATCTTAGGGAAATGATATGAGATACACATAACACAGACATGCCAGTGTTGTTTTGGGGCTTTAATACACTTTTATCTTTCAGACTGTAAGCTGATGATTAGGTTTAGATCTTGCAATAAAATCGCTTTTTCTGAGAAGTCACAGAGCAGTGGTTGCAAGATCTGATATCCTTGCACGTCTCGTCCTGGATCCGTGTGTGATATTCAAGTGGAAATGGGTGGGACTGTAAATAGCCAAGAAGGAGAGAGTGAAATTTTTGTATCTGCTCCCAGACTCGGTGGTTAACTAAGTGCTGGTTAATAATTAATGAAAGCACTCTTCTCAAAAGTGATGTTGAAGATAGAGTTCTAGCAGTCCAATGTATGGTATGTTGTAAGGTGCTCCTAAATAAAACAGGAGCCAGATTTTGTTGCTCTCTGATACCATTACTGCTGTGTGGTTGTGAACCTCCCATTTTTATGCAGTGGCACCAAAGGGTGAAAGTTTGTGATGGAAGTTAGGGGCTGGTTTTGAAAGGCACCTATCTGTTGGGCTTCTTAGATGTTCAGTGAAATTAGAAAAAAAAGAAGAGTTGCAGTACAGGAGGAAGACTGAGAGCTGTGAGCATGTAAGAGAGATGTATTTTTGTACACAGCTGGCCTTCCTTTTGTATGAAAATCCTTCGTGCATTTGGTGGTTGGTTTATGCTTGGATTTTCAGACTGATTGGCTTTTTTATAGCCTGCTCTCCTGAAATGTAAAGCACTGAGTTGCTTCTTTCAAGTGAAGATGTTCCATGTCAAAACTTATTTGGAATTCTAAATAGGTTTTTTTCCCTAAGGCAAATTATCAGTATTTTTTCCCCTCCATCTACAGACATAGAGAAATAAAACCAGCAGCTATCTCCATAGACAAAAATGGAAAAAGAAGTGATTTAAAGAATTGCTAAGTACCATAATTTGGTTGCAGGCATTGAAATTTTTTATGATAGGACTCTAGATTTAGAGAATGAAATACGGTTTTCTTGTTCTTTTATATTTTAAATCTGTAACTTCAAAAATGTTCCTAAAATAGGAAGAATTCATTCCCTTCTGAGATGAGGAATCATAATCTGCTAGGAAGAAAAGGGCAAAAATTGAGAAATAAATCAATTGAGCACCTCTAAGAGGAATCATTTAAGTTATTTATCTTCAAAAAGAAAAAGAGTGGAGCAATTAGGAGGATGACATCATCTGTATTCTGCAGTGGGTTCTTCTGCTCAGTTTGTGTGAGATATTTCTTAAACCTTCTTTGCCTCTGGTTTCTCTGAAACATTAGGAAATGCCTTCTGATCACTGCAAAAAGCTTTATGAGCCACAAAAGACTTGAAAGGATAAAAAAACTTCCCCTGAAACAAAAATGCAGGGGTGGACCTGAGCTCCCTGAAGTCTGTACAAGGATTCCTAGAACTCGAGAGGTACAAATGTGTTTGCACACAAAACCACCCCAACAATGCAGGCTTGGCTGCAAAAGACCTTGAGAACTGTTGGTATCTTTGACTGGGTGCTTGACTGGAGTTTGTCCCTTCCTGTTTCTCTTCACCCCTTCCGTGTGCTGCACTCCCTCTGATCACCTGCAGTGGTTTGAACTACTGCTGCAAAGGATTATCTTTCATTTAAGAAGGTGGAAACTCATCATTTAAATCTCTTTTACTGTTCATCATGTCCTCAAAACCGCAGGCATTCAGTTATTAAACACAGGGAGGGCACGAGCATCCTCAGCATCTTTAAATCCAGTCAGGAAGGTATTTGGAAGCCTGAGGTTTGGACCACAGCGAGCCAGGGGAAGGAGCTGTCATTCAGCACAGCTCTGTTTATAAATACTGCTCTCCAGAAGACAACTGACAATTGTAATGGGGCTAATTCTTCTAGCAGCACTGGCATAACACCATCAGGGCTGTCTGGCACTGCACAGGGTATTTCTTCCATGAAAGAAAACTAATCCTGAGCAAGACAGTTTTAGTGTGACTTATGTTCCTTGAAGTGCTATTACAGCAAGTAAAACGAGTGGCATCATTTCTCAGTGTTTTAAAATAAGCTGCACTGGAATCAATATGGATTTATTCCTTGTCTCTTTCCACAGCACCCAGGAGGAGCTTTCCATTCCACTTTCAGACAAAAATGTATCTTCATTTAGTGCATATTATGTATTGCACCTGCTGTAAAACAGAATTGTGCATTTGAGTGACTGCCTTGAACTTCAGTCCTGCCCCCGAGCAATTGCAGCTGCCTCAGTGGTGATGACTGGTGCCCCTCATGGATCTAGAGCTAACTCTGATGCTAGGCTTAACACATTCTAATTTCCATTTAATGATGGTTTCACTTCCTTTTTCATATGAAAGTGTGATTTCTATTCATATTTTTTTCCATTCATGATCTGAGTAATGCCTGACGTTTTTGTTTAATGTATATCAAGTCCCGTCTCGTTGTGTAAGACGTCCAAAGGCTGCATATGGTGACGTGGATTTTTCAGGACATTACAGTTTGCAGTTTAAAAATCAGAAGTCAAATTTGGTTGTAGTGGGAGTTTGTTTAGCTGGAGCTGTATGAGAAGATTACGACCTTACTTGTGTTTTTCCATACCAGAAGCAGACACTTTCCAAAGCACTTCAGCTGGGGAGGCAGAGTGCAAGTTGTTTATTTTCGGTGACATCTCCATGGTTCCAAACCCCTTATCTAGACTCTTAATGGGCTATGACTGGATAATTAAAAAGCAGGGTTTAGGCCAGCTACTTCTGGTTTCAGCGTGGGATAAATGCATGTTTTGGAGCAACTTAATGTGGCATGGCTTTTAGGACAGCAGGTTCTTGGAGCAGGGACTTTGGGGCAACTTGGAGCCAGAAATTGAAGCTTCACTAACAAATGGCCCTGGAGCCAAACATAATGTTTTGAGCGTCAAAGTCTCACCAGATTTTGTGTTATCCTGAAGGCTGTAGCTACTCTTTCAGAGCCTTATTCCCAAGAAACAGCTCAGCCAGCACAAGAGCATCACATTTGGCCTTTTTAGAGAAAATTCCCTGGCTGAATGGCAGGTCCTCAGCTGGCTGACGTAAGTAAGAACAATTGTAACAGGGCAGGGACTCCTTTCGTGCTGCTTATTATTATTGCAATAATCTGACACGCAGTCACTTGCTAACAGAAATGTTAAAGCTATTTCTGGTTATCTGTACCAAATAAGTGCCTGTAGCCAGTACCAGAGAGTATCAGAAGTGAATCTGGATTCACTCAAGGTGCTTGTCAAATCCAGATCTCAGGCTCCTGGGAGAGCTGCTCGCTACAGGATGAGATGCAGATGCTATCACTGGCTCACAGACACTTCATTAGTATTAAACCTTGCACTACAGGTGGTGGGATTGGCTGTGTTTTGCTGAAACCAGAGGGTTATTTTGAAAAGGGAAGAGGAACTGAGGGCAGGTTTTACAGCTTCTGTATAGCTAATTTCATACTTTTTCACTTTGTCATAGTATTTTACTGCATTTTTATCTAAGTGTAGGTAAGTAGGTGATGAGCAACAGCTGCTGATAGCTGTGGGCTTAAGGTTTGAGAAGTGTGACATCAAAATTCAGAACAAACTCTGCTATATACCAGGTGTTTAATTATCATTTTTAAGCTCCTAAAATCTACACCTTTTAGGTCCAGATTTGTCTCTCTTTCAGACAGTAGCTTATCAAGCCCTGAAGAGCACTTGCCTGGTGTGCAGAGCACGGCAGGACATGCTCAGGTACTGCCTGCGCTCACCTGTCATCGACTCAGAGTGCTGAGCAGAGTGAGGCATATTTGAAAATAGAAAGGTTCTACAGGTGCTTGTTTTCTGTCCAGCTCTCGCTGATGGCTGAGCCTGGCTGAGCTGCTGTAACAACAGATCCCAAACCAGAGTCCTGATGTGCCTCCTTTCGTCAAGGCTGGGCCCCTTCAAGCAGATCTGCTCCAGAAAGTAGAGAGAAGATGCTTCACTCCCATCTGAAAAGGGGTTTGGCAGACATGGCACAGCAAACTTCCTACCCCCTTCCTTTATCTGTGTTGTGGCTGAGTGGTCCCTGGGGAAGTGCTCAGCTATATCAGAATATGGCAGAGCTCCCTCACACCACAGCAGATGTCTGCAGTAACGAGGAGAGGGGGTGGGTGATCTCCAGCTCTGAAATACAAGGCCGCACAGGGGACAGAGGAAAGGCAAAACCAAAGGGTCATAAATCAAGACTTGTGCAGGAAGGTGTGTAGTGGTGCCTGTAGCAGCTGTTCTTGTCAGAGGTGAGCCAAATCCTCCTGAATAAGGAAACCTCTGTCACTATACTGCTCCTGAAACAAGTTTTGGGAGTGTCTTCTGCAAGGAGAGTCTACTTCAAAGGGAATGATTCTGTGTTTTCCTCCTGACTGTTCAAAACAGACTGGCCTGCATCACACAGTATTTTGTAAATGAGAACACAAATCTTGACTGAAGGAAAGCATTTGCAATTAAGCATGGGGAATTAGTGCTCACTACTATTCTGGAAGCAGGTAGCTGTCCTAGAGAACTCAAGAACAGCTTGAGGATCAAATCTAGTAGGGAGACCTGAGAGCTCCTCTGCCTCGCTCTACTGGCACCCAGGTGCAGCAGGCAGAGGAAAGGGAGCAAGAGGCCTCATCTCTGCTCTGAATGCTGATCCAGGCTTGTCCACAGCCCATCTGCCCTAATGATTTTCTGTCAGGGCTGGTGGTGGCTTTCAGCACTAGGATTTGAATGTGCCCAGCAGGAGGGTCCACTTGCCTTCTGTGAAACAAACTCCATGGCATGCTTGAATCTTGTGGGAAAGCCTTGTAGGATGGAGCACGGATCTGCTGAGTGGCTCTTAGCTTCCCTTTCAGTTAATGCTGTGAAATAATACTAATC
The DNA here is from genome assembly GCA_013397775.1 of Eulacestoma nigropectus. Classification (NCBI taxonomy): domain Eukaryota; kingdom Metazoa; phylum Chordata; class Aves; order Passeriformes; genus Eulacestoma; species Eulacestoma nigropectus. The sequence continues at coordinate 72,199 of VZTE01003150.1, forward strand.
CATGCAAGTGCTATTGATAGATTGTATTTCCCTGTGCTTTCAGAAGTAGAGAAGGGCATCAGAAGTGACTGGAGAACAAAACTACACTGAAATCAGTCATCTGGATATGGCTTAAGACTGTTTGAAGCTCAACTGCACACACTAGGGACAGGAGCTGGTAAAGCCATACAGCCCTTCCATTTTCTTTGAGCAGTTTGCCTTCAACCTGACCTTTGTGACAGATGCAGTACAGAACTGATAGGTTCTGAACTGGTGCTTCTTTTAGCTGGTACCAAGCAAAATCTCAGTTGTTAAAAAAAAAAGAATCACACAGGAGTTATTCAAAAATTTTAATGCACTTCTCTTTTAATTTTGAATTAATCAGGTTTTTGTTCTTTAGCAAGAGGTATTTACAATACCCTGCCAAAGCAGTGCAAAGCCACAGTGTGTTGAGCCTACCTAGGGCAATGATTTAACTTAAGAGTACAAATTAAGTGCAGAGGTAGCTGGGGCTGGAGTTACTCCTACCCAGCCCCTCCTCCTGGTCCAAGCTACTGCCACCTGCGTGCTTCAGATGCTCCTCACGTATCCTAGGAGCCTGGCACAGGGCACTCCAGCTTCTTCACAGCCAGGAAGCCGCTTTACAGTCCAGGCTGGAAGAGAAAGGCAGCCAGCAGAAGGCAGTTTAAAGGTACTGGAGATCATCAATGCTGATTGATTGATTGATTGATGCACTCATGCAAGTTAAGTCCTGCCAGGCTGCTCCCCGCTCTTTATGTGAGGAACTTCATACTTGCAGCAACTCAAATTTTACTGCTGCCATGAAAATAAAGGTCTTTCATAACAATTATGCTGTTACTAGGTACGTTAGTAGTTGTGAGGTCTGTTTTTCAATCTCAAAGCAAGAGTCAAGAATACTACAGAATGCGTTTTAGAAGACAGCCAAGTACTCTTCATGCTACTTTCTTAGCCTAGCTGAACAAAAAAAAACAAAACAAAACAAAACAAAACAAAACAAAAAAAAAACCAAAAAAAACCAACAAAATCAGTTGGTCCCCATGGCAGTGTCTCATGGAGATACACTGCATTTTTCTTGCTGTCCTTGCTCACATCTGGTCAATGATAAGATCTAAGTACATGGATTGCAGTAGATTCAGTAAGCCCTGTACATATGCTAAGCTAAGATTAATTACCCTGCTGTTTCTTAGGGCAGTTATTCCCCTTTTTTTTTCCAGAGTTGCTCCTTCTCTACTTTCCCAACAAATTGCAGGATATCTTTAGCAAGAAGTTCAGGTTCCTCGAAAGCTGCAAAATGGCCACCTCGAGGCATGAAGTGGAAGGAAACGATGTTGGTGTATTTCTTCTTGGCCCAAGCCTGGGGTGTGTGCAGGATTTCGTTAGGGAAGGAGGCAATGCCAGTGGGTACCTGTACTGTGAGCCTGAGAGAGGAGAGAGAATCATTGTCATCTTCCGAACACTTAAACCTGCAACAAATCAAAAGTCCCAAGGCAATGCTCCTAAACAGTTGGGCACACTGTTGTCAGGCAATTAAAATTTGACTTCCAGATCCTAAAAGTGAAGACAACACTCTAATTCCCAAGGAAAAAAACGCAGGTTTTTTTTTTTTTTTGCATACAGTGATATTAAGGCAATTTAGCAAGGGATCCAGGGCATGAAGGTCAGAAGCATGGAAATGGAGAGGAGAGCCCTGGGACGTGCTGGGCAGCAAGTTTCCTCTTGTTGCACACAGGGCTCAATTTGAAGGGCAAGCACACAATTTGGTAAGGGCTGGAGAGAGAGATTTACAGAGAAGATAACCACTCAAATATGCTAAGCCTGGCAGGACAACTGGAGGGGAGGCAGGGGGAGAATTACTTCAAAGGGGAAGAGAGGAGAGGAAGAATAATAATAATCTAGACTAGTTCAGAAGCAACATTTCTAAATGTGAGGCTATACCTTGCTAAGTAGCTCTTGCTTTTAACTGGCACAAATGCACAATAGAGAACATTGTGCACATCAGGAAGTATAAGGAAGCAACTGGATTTGAGGGGAAGGGTCTCTTATAAAGTGGAATGATATAAAGTGCTTGTTATCAGAGCCACATTTTCTAGGTTTAAGTATCCCATACACATAGGATGCATTGTCAGAAGTGACAGGCTTTAGGATGTAGATACAAGAAATGCTGGGCATGTAGCCACTGGAAGCCTGAGGTCAGAATTTTACACAAGACTTTGAGCCTCTGTCCTCTAGGCACATAGAAGCTCACTCAGCTCATCTCATGCAGGCAGAACCAGAGCAAGACACTGCCCACAGCATAGCCACAACAGCTTCAGGAACTGAGTCAGCTTCTTGGGAGCATCATTTCACAGCTAAATAAATACCATGGCACTAAGCTGTGGCTGCGAATACCTCGGGGCAGGTTTAAGCCTTCACTCATACTCAAGCTGACACAAGTATATGCAACCAAGCTGCTGTCATAAGAGCCTGTGCAACAGCAGGCACATCAGTCTCACTGACTCCTGAATGATGCAGTTTGTCAGTAGGCTGAAGCTGCTTCCAAAGGAAGGACTTAAGCCTTTTGCAGAAATAGGCAAAGTGTATCCAGAAATGTGCAAAAACTACAACCAACTGAACTAAACAAAACTGACTGCATGACTCAGTCACAGGCTAATTTAGTAACTGAAATAAAATCGGGATGTGGATGGTCCATGAAGGGGAGGCCCTCCAGCAGTGCCTCCAGTCAGATCTCCTCACTGATGGTTCAGCATTCCTACCTAAGCACCGTGTTTTCCAAGCACAGCACAGTACATCAACTACCAGGTCTGTCCTGTAGAGGAGTATTGTGATAGAGCAGTGTTTTCCCTCAGCATTCAGAAACCTATAAGGCACGAGCAATCCATCTGCAACCACAAAATTAAGATCAGGGCAAAACACTTAAAGAGAAGAAGCCACACTCACTTTTCATGTTTTTGTGTGCCTATCCCCTTCTGCAAGTTTTCTTTGTAGAAACACATCGAGGAGACAATGCAGCCTGACACCCAGTAGATCATGACATTGGTGAGCAGATCATCCAGGCTGAACTTCCTGAAGAGGCAAGCCCAAGAGATTGCTTAATTAGAACTGAATACTGATTTGCATCACTTTAGCAGGGACTTGACCTCGGTTTGGTTGTAAGGGAAAAAAAAAAAAGTTACAGGAAAAAAATCGTTAACTTGGTTAAGAGTGGAAAGGTGAAGTTATTACTCCCCCTCTGTCTGCCAGTGACCAATTAAGGGGGCTAAAGGCTTTCAGACACGAACTGGGGAGTGACATTTTAACTCCTACACGGAAGGCAGATTCCAACAAGCACCTTATGCTCCAGCATGGCTGTTTCTCCTGTCCACAGACTGGGAGGGTGGCAGCAGAACAGCAGAACATGCAACAGCTTGTGCCATTTATTAATGACAATCTGAAATGCTACCGTGAGCCTTCAACAGAGCCATCACACACCAGCATGTGCTGAAAACAGTGCATGTTTCATATGAAATTATTAGCTGTATGCAGTGCAAACAATCCATTCAAATCTGCTGCCACTGGGCCTTGCCGTAGCATGCCCCCTCTCTCCATTCCTGCCAGGTAGTTCTCACAGGGGATTTCATCTCTGATTTCTGCTGCACACTAAACGTAATCCTTTATTAGCAAATGGTAGGTAGGTGAAGCAGTAACAATCAATCCACAGCCAATTCACAGAGAGTTAATTGTTAGTATCACAATGAATCATGAGTTCCCAGCATCTTAATGTGGGTTAAACGTTCGGTCCTAATGAGATTCTTCCCCCAAGTCAGTTCTTAATATCCAGGAGTTGCAAGGTGTATTTCTTTTCTAGAACATCGAAGTGGGAAGGGAATCCATCACCCTCCGTGGCCTGTTTGCCTCTCTTTGTGCTGTAGCGCAGCCCCACACCAGCTGTGGTCACTACAGGCTCCCTGAGGTGTGATGTGGCCACTTCAGACAAACCTCTTCAGCTGTGACTCTGGGCTTAGTCACCTCATCCAAAATGCCAGGAGAGAAAGGGATTACCTCTCTAGTCCTCCATCCTCTAGGTTCTGGAATTCCATATCAGTCCACGAAGAAAACTTCTCCAAGATGTATGCAGCCAGTCCTACAGGAGAGTCATTCAAACCACAGCCTGTAAAGGAGGAGGGAAATTTAACTAAAATTGTGATATCCAACTGAGAGTGTTGGAGAAGCTGCCTATTATAATACAGGGAACATAACTTTACAAAGCTGTTCTATCAGCTGCTTTCTTAAATAAATAAATAAAATAAGACAATGAGTTGGAGCCATTTAATGCCAAATCATAAACTGAGAGTATCTGCAAGCGAGCAGGCTCCACATCAGCTCACACTGAACGTTTTTTGAACTGATGTAACAGTATTGGATTTCTGCTGGCTTTTCTTTTTTTCTGGTAAGCTAATAAGATTAAGCTCTATGTGCCAAGGAGGGTTTGCTTCCATTAATCTGGAAGTTGTCATGTATTAAACAGCATTACAGAGCCAAACCCCACATGCCTACACATGACCAGGAGGATTTGCAGCATTATCTAACAGCAAAAACATTTTAAGGATTATTAGAAAGTCATTAAGGAACAGCAAGGCTCTACTAAACACTCCATCTTCTGAATTAGCAATAGCAAACTGCCTTCTTGTAGAACAAGCCTTCACATAGATCTTATAGTTTGCTTTTCTTGGACAGAAAAAACACACCTGCACTTGGAACTTTGATCACACATCCTAGCGCTGTGAAATTCAGGGACCATAAACTGTCCCAGCTTCTCAGTAAAACACAAGAAAAAGCTGTTCCCAAGGAACAGCAATGTATTTGAAGTTCTACCCATGCAGCCCAGCCCTTCAGGAAGACGCCTAACACTGCAGCTGGCACAATTTCATCAGGAATTGCTATTTAAACATGACAGTGGAATTTCAGTTATTAAGCAACTACCATTGACAACTGAAAAGGCAAGTGTTTGAAAAAGTTCTGTTGAGCACACTTTCCAGATCTGCTGGACATGACAAGCAGCAGCCTGTTCTCATCTGCTTACTGTGAGTAGAGTCCATCTGTTTACACAGAAAAAAACCTGATATTGGTCCTAATAGCACATGGAATACAGGCATTTCTGCCAGAAATGTCTTCAATGTGTTTCTCTCCTTTCAGGAACCTGCCACTGCCCTGCTCCTCTCTTCTTTGTCCTGAGAATTGCAGGAATGCTCCAGCTCCCAAAGCATGAACTGGCTGCTGGTTCCCAGTCTGCACAGTCTGCTCTGACAGACCACACATGACTGGTAAGGGCAAGAATCAGCCAAAATTCTGATTGAGAAGGAACATGGCTTAGGCATCTTTCAGCTAATAGCTTCCCTCTCTTTCCTAAAGCACAAAAGAGGGGCAATTTTCAGAAACCAAAACTCAATGGAAGCAAAATTATTTTGAATCCATAAAATTATCCTTTTGCCTACACATTTTAAGAACATACCTGCCTCTGTAGGTAAGCTTATGGAAAACCATTAAGAAATATTTTCCTTAGCTAAGTTTTTAATAAAATCCATCAGTGAATTGCTGCTGCACTAAACTAAAATGTAGTCAGTACTCCCGACTCAGTTGTCCAATTCAGTCACAAAAGACGTTTTTAAAATAGAAACACTTAATACTCAGATACTTAAAGTAGTTAAACCATCTGAGTGACTAACTCATCTAGAAAGAACATTCATAGCTACAATTTTCCTTTCCTTGAAAGTCTGCAAGTGATTCAGAACAATGAGTGAAAGTGAAATTTGATTTTCCTTCTCAGGTATTACTTATCCCTATAATAAATAAGCTATATTCCATGCTGAGACAGCTAAAAGCTTCTTGTAGTTTACATTATTTGAATGTGATCCATTCTCTGAGAAGAAACTACCTTTTGCTCTCAGCAGAGCTGCATTTGAAATGGAATTGCAGTCCCCAGTGATAGCAGAAGTGGAAAAATATTAAACAATCTATTTTATTTATGAAAACTGGAAAATGAGGTCAGTGGCACTTGGAGCATGCTCAGTTTGTAATGTGCAGATACACTGCCAAAAAAAAAATTATTTTCTGCATATTTTAAGCAGTACATTTTGTGTCTATGAAAATGCAACCAAAGTGAAGAGATTCAAGTATTCCGAGTTCAAAAGGTTGTGGGGTTTTTTTTGTTTGTTTTACCAACAGTGTCCGGCTTTGTAGCCTGTATGTGAGCATAGCCAGACTCCGACAAGATCCTGTAGAGCCCTTTTTTCAAGAAGGGGAACATCCTCCGGACATCTTCATCCTGGAATCCGAAGAGCCCTGGGAAGTACCGGCCCAGCAGGATGGAGAGCAAGTGAGTGAGCCCCAGCTTTGAAACTGAGGCCATGTTTAAATGGAGACCTTTCACATGGCTAAAGACAAGAACAGAAAAAGCCCCACAAGTTAACAAAAAGTTAACAAAAGTTCAAAGTTGTTGTGTTTAGAGTCATAGAATATCCTGAGTTGGAAGGGACCCACAAGGATCATCAAAGTCCAACTCCTGGCCCTTCACAGGACAGCCCCAAGGGTCACACCATGTGCCTGAGAGCGTTGTCCAAACGCTTCTTGAACTCTGCCAGGCTTTGTGCTGTGACCTGTAATATTTAAAATGTTTTAACAAAAATGGACATACTTGAATTCCAGCCTGTCAATTACATCGTGACTTCAGCTGCCCTTTGTAGTGTGGCTTTGCACACAGAAATGACAAGTCAGAGGGACAACTGTCAGTAATCAGCACACACTCCAGGGCACTAAGCCACAAATCCTCCCCTTTTTTTTCTTTACAAGTACCTGTCCCACTTCAGACCTCAGCGAGGCCACTACAAAACTACTGCACATCTGTTTGAAAGATGAAGAATTTAACATAAACTAAAGTATGTGATTCTGGATCATTGCTTAACACTGAGCATCAAGGAGAGAAACGACACAGTGAGGACTTGGGCAGGAACTCCCAAGTGCACAAGAGATAACTATTCACAGAGTAAAACAGCTGTACCAAGGGGGTACTCACTTGGGAGCTATCTGGGCCAGGTTGGTGCAGATGAGCCAGCCCCAGTCACCACCCTGGGTGTAGAACTCATTGAATCCCAGTCTGAGCATCAGCTCATAAAAAACAGAAGCAGCGCTCACGGAATTGAAGCCTGCATTTAAAGAAAAGAACACTTTTGCTGTATTAATTCCACCCACACTTCTGACCCTGAAGCATTGATTCTCCACATCAAGGCAACGTTCAAGTTCCTCAAAAGCTTCAAGTCCAACTCTCCTTGCCTGTCTGACTGTATGGAAGCCCTTGCACAGCATCCAGGCAGGGCCTAGAGAGCAAGAAGAAACCATGAGGAGGACAAACTCCGGCCTTTGTTGCAGACTGGTGCTCTCCCGGTTGTCCATGCCCTTGCCCCACCAAGGGGCTGCCAGACTCCCCTTAAACTCAGCTCTGTCCATACTCCATCTGAGCCCCATCAGAGGTACAGGGAGTTGCCCAGAGAGTGTGTTTCTGTTTTGCCTGCTGGGAGCACAGTCTCCTCTTAATGATACTTGGAAACTCTTTTTTCCACCAGTGATGCACTTCTCCACTGCTTCTGAACACTGACCACGTAAATCATAGCCAGGGAAGCAGAAAAAAGCAAACCCAACCTTCCCCTGCCGGTCATTCACCTGCACATTTAATTAAATGCTAAACTCAGAACCACTTTAAACACTACCTGGCTTCAATTTGCTGCAGCTCGTGTTTGTATCCCTCAGAGCACAAGCTGAGCAAGCAGGTATTTGGCTGCAATCTGCCATGTGGATACATGAACTGCTTTGTTTCAACTGTTCCTTCTCAGGTACCTGTACAATGCTGTCAAACATGGATTCAAAACACCCAAAAGGAACAGCGATAAATTAAATTACCCTGCCTGCTCACTCACAGACAATCCATGGATGCAATTTCAACTCGTGAGTTGTCACTTCATAGCTTTTTATGGTGCTTTTAAAATTATCTGTCTACACATTGCTCCAGAAACTAGCCAGTGATGTCACCAGAGGTCACCCCCTTATCTCCCTCCTCCCACACGACACACAGCATCTCTGTTTCCTCCCTGGGAAAACAAGGAGTGTGTAACAGGAGTTGCTGTTCTGCTAACAGAGGCTGTCTCACTGTGAGACTGGGCTTGTGGGGGTTCAGTTTCTTCTCGTGTGTCATATACCTTTCTTGTGGGGTGCTTCTGAGAAACCATAACCGGGGATAGATGGGCAAATGACCTCAAAAATGTGCTCATCACCGAGGCCGTGGCTTGCGGGATCCGTCAGGAGAGGGATAATTTTGTAAAACTCGTAAAATGAGCCAGGCCAACCATGGACCATCAGTAGTGGCTTTGCAGCCTGCCCTTCAGGCAAACGAGGAGGCTTTACGTGAACAAAATGGATATCAATGCCTGTAAAAATAAAATCATTAATTAGCACTCCCGAATTTACCATGACACTGAAACTAATCACAGAACAGATTACGAACAAAGCTTTTCTCCAGTCCTTTTTTTTTTGGTGAGCGTGAAGACACACTGCACCTCTCTGGATACATTTACCCAAGGACCTTAAAGTACTTTATAATGGGCAATTAAGCACCACGGCAGCCAAATGAGGTTGGCTATTTCTGTTTGAAAATAAATTAAAGACATAGAAGTGAAGCAATCTACCAACGGTAACACAGTGACTCACACAGCTTACAGGCAGAGGAGACAATTACATAATTTAGCCCAAGTGCCCTTAAATTTTACCCAAATGTCCCTACATGGCACGGGATAGGCTTCAATCAGCCACAGACTTTTTTTCCTGAAAGGCTTACAATAGCAGCTTGAAGGCACCAAGAGATAGGGAATCCATCACGACTTGCAGCTGTTGGTTTGGGGGCGTTCATCACTTTCCTCATTTTGGGCACGCCTTACTTTCCATTTGAACACGTCTGACTTCTGCCCCCAGCCATCAACCCTAAATGTTACAGCAAAAGGAATTTGAAAAGCCTTCAGCGTTCTCTGCCTGTGGAAGCCTCCTGTAATCAGGTCACACATCTTAACTGCTGATAAACCAGTCATGCTGAATCAAGGATTTTATGACTGGCTAAAAGAGAGTTAAAATGTTCATTTTTGTAGTTCTTTCCTACCCTTTGTCCAAAGCTTTCAGCATCTCTTCACGTGAGTAAACCAAAACAGGAAACTATGTTCTAGCACCAGTCTCCTGCTCGTTCAATAAGAAGGTAAAAACTGCAGTGTGGTTTCCATTGTGATCCTTTCCAGCAGCAAAGCTCCACACAGCACTGCACTACCTGCTTCAGGTGAACTGCTCTTCCTCAAATTAACTCAGGGCTTTGTTTTCCAGGAAACAGGAATTTGCTCCCAGCAGAGCCTGAATGCCTCATTTAAGCATCTTTTACTCACATCAACTCCAGTTCACCAGCAATCTCACCCTCTTTCACTGACTTGAGATTTCCCCATCCTTGACACTTCTGTGAATCTCTGTATTCTCTGAAAAGCTTTCAAGTGATGACAGAAGGTAGGAATCTGATACACAGCATGTTTGACCTTGTCTTTTCATATCTCTTCTCTGTAATCTTTCCCAACACTGAAATTTCCCTTCCCATTGCTATACATAGTGTATTGTCCTTAGCTGCTTCTCCCTTTCTTGTCTCAGATGCTTTTTTCTTCTTTAAGGGAAGGCTTTCTGGTTTTATCTTTTTCAGCACTAACATCATTTAAATAACTGCCTTATGCTCTAACCGCTATGTTACACCATCTATTGTCCCAAATCCATTTAAAACATTATGGCAAACTGCACCATTTGAAATAACACACAATTATGGGTGCAAGCAAAAACTTAACAGAATGCTCTGTGAAGGTAAAATTTTGCCATCATGTGAGACAATTGCCTGCTGCGCTCTAGATCTACAACTGCAGCCCCAAATGACCCAAGCACCACCCTAGATCAGGCATTTGAAAAAGCCCAGTCTGACCAAGCTCCAGCACCAGCAGAGCTTGGCTGAATGAACTCTTTGGAAAGGTGCAGTGTGCTCTGAATGAAGAGAAACCATCCCCTCACACCTGCCAGCACACCAACCCGGGGGGGAAAGGCATTGTGCACTCCTAGGCCTGGGAATGCTTGCAGAGGTGCAGCAGAGCACACCTGCCCTGCCAGGCAAGGACAACCTGCCCAGCTGAGGAGGGCTGCCAGGCTGATGGCTCCGCTGTGACAGCGGCAGCTGGGCAGCTCCACGGAGCATGAGGAGACGTCTGTGGGAGCGTCTGCATGACTGCACGCGAGTTGGGGAACATGTGTAGATCTTGAGATCCACTTCTGCTTCCAAACACCCGTGCCTGGCTCCCGTTAACACCAGCTGACAGCCCGCTCATGCACAGGGAATTCCATTTGTCATTCCTTGTCCTAAAGGCTTCGGTTACAGTGAGGGTGTTCCTTGCTGCTTCAGCAGCGATGCCAATGATCCAGACTATGGCAGCCAGGGCGGGAAGACCCACGGGACACAACCAGAGCCTTCTTCCCACCAAGTTCCTTTGCAGACAAATTTATCTGTCGCTGTTTACGTTTTAAGGGGAAAAGCTACGCACCTTGAATCTTTGTTTTGAATTGTGGGTACTTGTTGAGGACTTCAACTTGTTTCTTCCAATTGAACTGGTTTTTCCAGTAAGACACAACCTTCCTGAGATGCACCGAGTTAGTCCCATAATGGAAGCAACTGTTCTCCAGTGGCTCAGTGAATCGAGCCTGGTCAAGTCTCCTAAATAAGTCCTACAGGGAAAAAGAAAGAAGAGACATTAAAAGCACTTGTGTCTGCTGCCTTGGGCACTACTGTGTATGGTTTCTAGTTATTCCCAAGTGAAAGGAGAACAGTGGAAATAACATCTCTAATTAGACACCTGTGCCTTTTGCTGATGCTCCATCAGCTGTTCCAATTCCTTTCCTCCTCCAGATGGCCTCCTTCCTCTTCCATTCACAGCTGTTCTCAGCCTTTGTTCTGCAGGGCTGCCTAACCTGTCTGCCAGGCTGAGAACCACAGAGGGCAAGATGCTCTGCTGGCACTGCTGTGGCTTCACAGGGTGAGTCTTGCTGCCTTTCCAGGGTACTTTCCTCACTGTCAATGCATGGATCTGGCCCAAACCTTTTGCTTCCCTTCCCAAACTCAGGGGTGGGAGGTCTTCACTGGGAAACACTCGGAAGGATTTTGCATAGGCAGAAAGTTGGTGAAACTAGACTGAAATTAAAGTTTGATAATTTGGAATGACAATGACAGTCACCTTCCCACTGCACTGCAAGGGTACAGAGGATGCTGGTGATACTGCAAGATCACTCCAAACTCACTCAGCAGGGCAGGACAGCCAAGACCCCCTTCCTACTGCAAACAGAACCACAGAGTAGCTGAGGGTGAAAGGCAGGTCTGGAAATCTAACCCTGCTCAAACATTTTAAAGTTAGAAATTATCCAGCTTAGTGTCTGCAGTGTAAGGGGAAAACATAATGGAGATCAATGTCCCTTGATATTACTAAGAAGGGCAAGCAAAGTGTTAAAAAACCCAGGCCTTGCTGAGAAATTAGGAATCTATTATAAATTAATAATGTGAGCAATCCCATGAGTATTGTTTGAACCATGACTCCACAAAGATCTATGAAATCGTTCAATCCCTGGCTTAAACACACACAATCAAAATCTTTCTATCCAACAAATTCTGCAACGTATGTGTTTACTGTAATTACCACAGTAATTTAGTGTTGACCAAAGTAGACTATTAATTACAGAAGAATCAGCATCCAACACAGCTGCAAACATAAAGCAGTCAAGAAAATGAGGTATTTGTAATTGCTTTGGAAAGAAAGGGGGGAAAAAAAGGACATTGTTCTTATTCTGGCCTACACAAACTGAGGAAAATGCACAAACAGAAAAACAGAGTTGGGTAATCTGTAATATGATTTTTATGTTTATTAGGCTTTGCAGAGTAGCTTTATTTACCAGCAGTCTTGCAAGAGCCAGCTGACAACAAAATTATACAGTGAGATCTGCCTATTCATACCTATCGTCTGAGGTACTGAAAAATCCTGTCCCCCAAGACCTGGACATCACCGGCACTCTGTTGGTTCAATTTAAATGTTACTTCCAAACACGTCCTGCATTCATTTGGCCATTTCTTCCTTCCCTCCCCCCAGCACAGAGATTTTCTTACACTCAGCTCTTCCTCTGTAGTCTCCACCTTAAATGGCCGAACACTTGTGTCTTCTTGAGTCACAGGCTTTTGCCCCTTGCCCCACCACCCATCTTTGAAGGGCAGCGTCTCTTCTTTCTTCTTGGAGAACAAGAAGTAGATGAGGAGCGTCCCCAGGACCAGGAACACCTCGAGCAGCATAATGCCTGCAAGAGAAGAACAGAACTCTGGTAAGCCAAATCAGCTCAGGGAGACACACATTCTTTGTGAAGGCTGCAGAGGTTTTCCCTTTTTAGACAGGATTCCAGCTACAGGATGTTCTGGCACTCACATGATGCCGATACTTCTGCGAAGTTTCTGAAACAGAATGTTTTAACCTACTCAAATGAGGAAGAACTGTTTGAAATAAAAGACACATAATAAAAACAGAACTCAAAGCAAGTAGAGAGATTATGTGGCAATTAAATAGTCATGATAATGTAAATATAAATACAACATAACATAATAATTATAATTATGTAAGTCACATTTAATGCTTTCTCTTCCTCTGAAGCTCTAGGTTCCCCACAAACCCCAAAGCAGAGCATCTCTTCAGCAAGGCTTACACATCTACTGCTGTAGATTTGGAGGGAAAGAAAAACAAGACATACACACAGAATAAAAAGTGAACAGTGTGAGGGCAGCCACCTTGTACCTCCCAGTCAGGCAGGAAGTGGAGCAGGGATATATTTGCATGACCCTTGAACAGCAGTGCAAAGGGTAGTTGGACCTTCCCTTTCCTTCTCCCTATGAACTATTTCAAAGAGAAAACAAAAGCCCATGCTCCAAAATGTGATCACATTCTGAAGTGATAAAATTCTGCCAAGGTGAAGAACAACCTGATTTCACAGCACATCACAGCATAACCCAGCTCCAGGGCTGCTGTGCTTCACTCAAACAGAACACCTTAGCCAGGAAAAAAAAAAAAATCCATTTTGAATATATTTGGACTGTTTTGTTATGCAAGTAGAAAAAACACTTAGACTCTCTTTAATAATTAGTGTTCTCAAGCATGCCTTTAAGTATATAAGACATTTGTAAGGTGGTTTGGGGAACAGTACTGTCATCATTTTAATGCATAATTTTAAAGAATGTCATGCTTCAAACACTCATTTGCTGGGGAATTGCTAAGACATCAAGTATTTCAAAACTTCTGTAGGGCAAGGATTGTTTATGACCCAGAATGTCTTCATTCTCTCTAGAGCCAGAAGGTTTTGTTGGTTTTGCTGCTGCAGAGTAATTTGATGCTCTGGAATGGCTCAAAGAGTCATCAGAATGAACCAAATTTACTCCTGGATCAAAACAGGAATTTTAGCACAAGTTAACGGGAATTCACAGCATTAGAGCAGGAAGGAAACCGAATTAAATCATTTAAGTGTATTTATGTGACAGGACAGGTTTTAGTCAAGTTCTTGAGTTTAATTTTCTAATGGTTAACAACAAACAAATAAATTAAGAAGATAAGCACCCATTAAAACATTTGTACAGAAGCCAGGCACTGTGCAGATTGAACAAGCTACAAAAGAAAAAATCTATTTTTCACACATTCAAGTGCTACAGCCTTGAAAGTGCCTGAATCCTCAGAGGCTGGAGCTATTGGGAATGATAGGCACTGAGAAAATTTGATTTGTTTATTTGTTTCACTGGTGCTTCCATAATTTCTGCCACTTGTTTTTCTTCACAATGTTATCTGGAGCACAAGACAACACTTTTTTCCCACCTTTACAACACCCAGGCCATAACTTACCTTAGAATTAAAAAAGTTTATCCAATTTCAGCTTGCCTCAGCACACAAACCAATGCAGTTTAGGAGCATCCTGAGCACAATTAAATTTTACTGCAAAGCAGAACTGGAGGGGCTTCTAGAAACCTCAGAGCTCTTTACACAGAAATGATACCTACCACAGTATTTTATAACATTTCTGCTCCTAAGCCCTCACGGAGGAAAACAGCAACTTCCCTGGAATCACAACACAACTCAGGGCACGTCTAGGCTGGAAAGGTTCACCACCGTAACTGTGTAAAACACCACACAGAAAAATCCAACCTCTTGGCCGGCTCCAGTCTGTTTACAAAGCCCCCCGACAAGCAGAAGCGCTGCTGTCAGCGCCAGCCCCGCAGTGCAGGCAGAGTGGCCGGGCTGCCTAGGAAAACAGAGCGCCCTTTCTCCTGCAGCACCAGCACCACGGCCTCTGCCAGCACAGCCACAGAGGCGCAGCACCCAACACGGAACTGCTCTGCCCAGGAACAGAACCCCAGCCCCTTCCTCACCAAGAAACCCTCATGTCCTAAGGCACTGGAATACCCAGAGCTACAGAACCGTTTCTGCTCCCACCACGTGCTCGCAAGGGCACTTGGGGAGGCAGGATTTTTTGCGGCAGAAGACCTGGGGAGGGGTTGTGTGCAAATGTGTGTATTTTGCATTCTCCCTGGACCGCGTGCGGGAAAGAACTCGCTGTGAGAGCAGACACCCATTTCTGCAGTGAATTCCAAACAGACTTGAGGATGAGCTTGTTTACAATCCGGTAGTAAGTGCCAAAATCAGCTTCAGGTCTCGCAAGAACCCTGTCTTCTATTGCAGAGAGTTGGGGCTGATGACAAATTTATTTGCATGAGATGTCATCCCGACTTGGAAGGAGCCGACTCTGTTATCGGTTGGATTATTTTTTGCTAACACAGAGGCTCTTTGTATTCAATCTCTCTCAGTTCCTTTGGAAGTGCCTGTAAAATTCCTGATTATAATGAACACGGGACTCAGAGCTCCAACCATGTCACATTTTTCTGTGAGTGCCCAGGAAGGGAAGGGCCAAGTGCGTCAGCAGTATTTTAACTTGCACCAGTTCACAGCACCAGCTCACTCAAGGGGATTATTTTGTGAGGGATGAGCTGCTGGAATGCAGCACGTTCCAACCAACAGCTCCAGCCTGGGCCCAGACGAGGCCACTCAGAGCAGTGATTTCCCAAGTTCACTATTCAAGCTACTTCTCTAGAACTCTTGTGTGTTGTTTGAGCAGCACAAAGCAGCCTCAGTCGTGAGGCATCTGCACCAGAATTTCCTCCCCTAATCACTGCTGAGATCTGTGGTGAAATGGAAGTTATCAGCTCCTTAACACTTGTTCCACGATGCAGCAATACAGCACCACGAATGTGGAAGGGGAAACAGGTACCGCGACACTTTTCTACCCTCAGTTTTCAGAGATGTCAGCAACAAAGTGCTGGTGTTTTTATTGTCTGAAGTCTCTTGATGCAACCACACTGGCACGTTGCCTTTATAAACCAGGGCTTCAAAGGGAGTTCATGTTTTGGTTTGGGTTTTTCCTCTTTTTATGTGACCAAATGCAAGACCTTAGAAGGAAATATTTCCATTTATTCCATGGTCCCTAGGCTCCAAGACTTTGCTGTACCCCAGGGTGGATATTGTTTACAGACAGCACTTAAATACCTTAGACAGTACTTTTATCCTAAAGAGTTCAAGGAAGAATGCTTTTGGTTTGCTGCTTTAGAAACATGCTTTGAAAGAAAAACGTTGAAATGCAATGGGCCCAGTAAATAGCCCAAAAACAAGCTCCTCTTGAAGAAGGCCAAGCACATCTCGAGAAATACGTTTGCAAGAAAACCCCAAAACTTCTTTAGTGTCTTACTGCTCCCTATTGGAAACACTCCTGGTTTCCAGCACCTTTTTGCATTTTGATTTGTCCTCTGTCTGTGCATTAGCATCAGAGCTAAGAGCTCCAGAGGAACAGAGCAATTATTATTTACATCAAGGCTATGTCCTGTCTCATGCTTTGTCTTCATCAATACGCAGGAGTGCTGGAATTGTCTGCCCGGGGAGGTGGTGGAATCACCATCCCTGGATGTGTTTAAAAAAAGATTGGATGTGGCACTCGGTGCCACGGTTTAGTTGAGGTGTTAGGGCATGGGTTGGACTCGATGATCTTGGAGGTCTCTTCCAACCTGGTGATTCTGTGATTCAGGAGTAGATGCCCCAGAGAACAGTGCTCTTTATTTTTCAGAGAGCTCATCTATCAAACAGCTTAATGGCAAAATTCCCACCTCCTTCTACGAGTAACCACCCATCTTTGCCTCGCAGCATTAGAACCCACCTGAAACGTGTTGTTGGAGGAACAAGCAGCTGTGCAGACCTTCAACCTAACGCTGGAAACGCGTTTTGGCCCAAACACAACGCAGCTGCTGTGAATGGTGCACAACAGCCACAGCTCTGAGGGCTGCTACCAAACCCTGCCAGTGCAAAACTGCTGCTGCACGGGTGAAGCAAGGCTGTGAGACTGTGCTGCTTTCGGACACACACCAGGCTCAATCATGGCTTAGGGTCAATCACATTTTCTCTCCGAGACCGGTTCACCAGCACACTGTGAGGGAGCTCAGAGCACTTGGCACACTCTGAGAGATACAAGGTTTATTGATTAATAATTACTCCGCAGGAGAAGCAACAGCTCAATTTAGAAGTGATTTTTCTGTTTATTTTTGTTCTCTTACATAAAGTCTCACATCAGGCTTTACCGAAAAGGCACCTCTCTGCTGCAGAGTTTTTGTTTACACATCGGTTTGCCCAAAGAGCAGCAATTGCAGTCTACTCTTCCCAAGAGACTTGAAGGAAAAACAACCCCACTGAAGGACTTCAAAAACTCATGGCACCTGTAACAGGGTCCCTGAGCACTGCCACAGCCTAAAAGGGACTAAGACATGGCACAGCCCTCACAGGCTATGTCCTACCATCTCCAGGCATCACATTTTTGCCATTGTGTAGCACCAGAAACAGACAGAAAACCATCAGGTCACTTGAAGAAGAAAACCTTCCTATTTCTATAGTTTATGGAGCATTATGGCAAGCTTGAAAATAGCTTAGCAACGCAGAAATTGCTTTGCATACAAGTGATAACATCTCCCAGGTGAGCATGAAATGATACATTAACATTGTAGGAGAGGAGGAGAGGCAGGCATCGGATGAAATAAAGCGTCCTACGCAGGAAAGCAAATCAAAGACAGGAAATACAAATCCAACGGAGTTTCTGGCTTGCCTCGATAAGAAATTTAGCATTTACATTTTTTATTGCCACAGGGAGGTGGCACACAATGCTATCTCCGAAACAGCAGGAAGAGATGATATCGTCCTATTTTACAATTTTTTTTTTCTAGACTGTTCACAATCAGAAATTAGCCAGTACAGAAGGAACCTAATTAGAAGGCTACAAGCAAGGAGTGAGGTCACGTCCCCAAAGCAGGGGAAACCACACTCTCTCAGGCCTCTGCCAGGAGTGGGGCATGCCGCTCCCAGGACAGGGTTGGGGGTACACTGCTGAGGTACAGTCCATGCCTGTGGCACTGAGGCATTGCTCCCGTGCAGCTCTTCACCTGCTTTGTCCCTTGGACAACAGGAGCAAGCAATAGGGCCAGTTTAGGCTCTGGGAGTGCCTGTATGCATCACCCAGAACTTCCTCTTCCAGCACTTAGTCCTGGAGGCACGTTATTCCAGGGGAGTGGTTGAGCCCCTTACACAACACATTCCCACCTCGTTTTCCCTACAATTACGTCAATTGTTAACTCTCCAGTACTACACTGAAAGCCCACAGGCACTGAGACCCAAGTCTAGCTAGGCATAAAAGAAAAGTTGTATGGGACCAAGTTCACTGTTGTCCACTTTGCCTCACGCAGGGGCAGCATATTTATGTAGCCACTGGCCAGTCAAAGCTCATATCCCAATCATTATTTAAAATACTGCATTACCACGATCTCAAGAGGAAGAAACGCAATTTTACAAGAACACATATTTAAGCAACATGACTTGCTCTTTCAAAGCCATGCCTCACACATTCTTCCGTGCTGCTTAAAAACATGATTTGTTTATCTCAATTTTCCTTATTTTGCTTCTGTTATGCTTGAACAAACCCACTCCCTTTCAAGAGTCTAAAAAAAGCCTTAGGGCTACATAAACTCAAACTGACAGAATCCAGCTTGGGGTCTGTGTGATGCCCATTATTGTGATCTAATGGCTGTGTGCATGATTCAGGAGAAAGGAGATGCACTCTCCATCTGCAATAATTTCTGTTTAGGACTCTGCAGACAGAAAAGCCACGAAAGGATTCTTAAATCAGCACTGTTCAGTCATGATGATTAAGGGTGAAAGAACTGTTCAAACTACCATAATAATGCATTAAGGTTAGATCATGTGAAGATTTTATCCTATTTATCCTATCCAGCCTTAACTCTATTTAATGACCCTCAAATCCCAGCAAGAACAGGTTTTTTGCACAGGTGCAGAGAAGTGACAATAGCCTGGCATAGGGTGAAGGGTGAACACAGCCGAAAGTGCTCTCAGTGCTCTCTCAATTCCCATCTTCCAGTTAAAAGAGGGAAGGATACCATGCCAGTAACGAGCTTTTGAAACAGTTCTTAGCCACTATCCAGCCAACCAAATGACACAGTCCACCAGAGTCCAAACAACACCTCAAGCTTTACTTCAACATTTCATGCTTAGTGTCTGAAAAGAAATTATGAACAGCACACGGTTCTGTTTTGCCTTCCACTAGAGTTTCTAGTAATAATGAGGTAAACCTCCTCATCCTATGCCAGTATCTGCATTTTACAGAGGGGGTGGAAAGATATAGACATATAAAGATATAGAACCAAAAGAGCGAGATATTACAGATAAGGAGACCGAGGTAATTGTTCCTCAGGCCTTAAGGCAAATTAGGGCTCTGTTTTCAGCTTCACCAAATCCTCCACTACTGAAGAGCAAAAGGTTAGCCTCCTTCCCTGCCATGGTATTATTGCCAATGTTTTGCCCACCCTGATCTCCAGATAAGACTCGTTTTCATTCCAAGCTGCTTGGTGGTACAGCACAGCATGTCCCCTTCTATTTACTGCAGGATCTTCCATTAGTCTAAGTCTCTTAAGAGTCTTCCATGGAATCAGGGAGGGAAAGATCTTTTCAACTACCAGATTTACAAGCTTCTTGTATTAGCACTGTTAGAAAACTGTGTTACTGAAACCTTTAATTATTAAAACATGCAGAATTGATGTATATATGGTGCTTTAGAGGGAAAATAAAAGAGTGCAAGTAGTTTGAGGTATGTAAGAACAAAGTACATGACAACCCTTCAGTTAAAAGAAGGTGTGGAGAAGGAAACGATGAATATGAAGACTGCCAGAGGAACCTTCTGGCAAACTGCAAGATAGATGAAGTGCACATTGTGAATTTAAATTAGGATCATGACTCCAAGTAGTACGGGCAGCATGAATGAAAATGTGCTCCTTCCCCTATGTTGTGAGACTCCCTCTGACCTCTGTGATGCCAAACTCCCTCCTTCCTCTGTGATACAAGATGACCTCCATCTTCTGTGATGCCAGACTTCCTCTCACCTCTATGACACCAGTCTCTCTCTTGCCTTTATGATGAGACTCCTTCCTCCATTAGTGAAGATTTCCTGCCTTTTTTCTATGACGTCAGATGATTTCTTTCCTCTGTGACATCAGGCTCTCTCTTATCTCTATGATGATTCCTTCCTTTCTCAGCAATGCCAGACTCTCTCCTTACTCTTCGATACCAGACTCCCTCCTTCCTATAGGATGCCACATTCCCTCTTACCTCTGTGATGTCCAGCTCCCTCATAGCTCTGTGATGCCACTCCTCCCTGCTTTCCTCAATGATGCCACTCTCTTCTTCCTTCACAACACCAGACTCGCTCTTACCTCTGCCTCTATGCTGGGAGATGACCTCCATCCTCTGTGCTGTCAAACTCTCCTTCCTCTATGATGTCAGATTCCCTCTCACCTCTATGGTGACAGACTCCTTCCTTCCTTTCCTTCCTTCCTTCCTCTTTGATGAGACTCTGCTTCCTTCACATTCCCTCTTACCTCCATGATGAGACTCCTTCCTCTGTCTACTGCTGCAGATCTCCTGCTCTTTTTATGGCGCCAGACGCGCTTTTTCATGTGTGATGCCACACTCCCTCTTCCAAACCCATCATACCTCTGTGATGCCAGACTCTTTTCTTTCATGATGCCAGACTCGCTCTTCCCTGTGTGAGACTCTCCTTCCTCAGTGTGAGATGACCTCAACCCTCTGTGATGTCCAACTTTTCCACATTTCCTCCTTTTTCTATGATGCCGCAATTCCTCTTTCCTCGATGATGTCTGACTCTCTCTTACCTCTATGATGAGACTCCTTACCTCATCTATTATTTCAGATTTCCTTCTTTTTCTAGGACACCAGACTCCCTGGCCACAAAACCTGAATACTCCAAGTATAATGCAAGAAATGTGCAAAATCATATATAAGATAATCAATTCATTTTGCCTAGAGCTGTAAGTGTAAAAGGAAAAAAGATTATTAATTGTGACTATGGAAACATGAAGAGATCAAAACTTGTTATCTCTCTATGAAAACTTCATTCCCAATGAGGAAAGGAACTTTGAATGATGCCAGAGGAGGGGAACAGATGGTAGCCATCACTTTCTGTCAAATAACTACAACACCAAAAGGATGTGCCAGAGTAAATATGTAACAAGAACAATTCTTGCTACTTTATATCTCTCTTAATAACAAATATTTAAGTTCTGTTTTGGATTCATGGCCTTCATCTAGAAAAGCGCACTACCAGATTAGAGCAATTAACAATCTGGATGAAGCACCCAAGAGGTCCTTCAACAGAGCTTGATTTATCAATGTTTTGATTCATCATACATGGTCTTTTACCTGAGAGGAAGACTTATCTTCAATCAGACAGCAGAGCACACCCAGGCTGCAGATACAGAACAAACAGGGAGAGCAAGAGTTACATGTCTTCACTACAGAATTGACAAGACGAACAAAATTTGACTGCTGGGTGCAATAAATGTGAGAAGAATTGCTTGAGACAGAGAAAGAACAACAAAGCCCAACAGTTTGCTGAGCCCTTTCTTGTCCCATGGATTACACCTAATAATCTCCCACAGAGATGTTTTTTTAAAAAAAAGTTGGAGGAATGTTGGATAACAGCTCACTTTTCAGAGAGGAAACCTGGCAAACAGCTCCTGTTCTTTAATCCAGCAGGATCCCTCCATGAACATGATCACAGGTAATTTCTTCATCATGGCAAATACACTATCGAAAAGGGCAACTAACAAAGCATGGCTACCACAATTCCCACAAAAATATTCCCAGCCCTGCCAGTCAGAAAGCATTTAATCAATAACAGTGCACTTAAATATATATATACAAAAACTGAGAATGCTGCTTCAAAAAATCAACCATAAACCCCAGGGTATATTCAAATCACTGTCAGCCATCCTGCTATGTCTAGCATGACCAGGATATTAAAGCAAATGCCACTTTAGAAGATGTTTTGTGCTTTACTGTTTATGTAAATACCCATTTACACACATAGTGATGCTTTTAATTAAAAATAATGTGTTCAGAGGAAGAATCCAGGACTTTTTCAGCGGCAGTATTCAGAAGGGAAAAAAGTATTTTCAACATTAATTACAAGCAGACCAAAGCTCTTCAGAGAGAAGCAAGATGCTCTGCTTTCCAAGTGACTTTTCTTCAGGGACTTACACAGTAATTAGAGATCTATTTGCCACATTTGGAACTCGCACTTTAAAGAAGGCTGCCCTGGATCTGGGATTGTACATGGCATGAAGAAAATACTCTTGCAGGCTCAACAAAGTAGTGCACACTCCACCACAAAGGTAAGGCTTTACCTCTGCTCATGTGGCCACAGAATTTGAATACTCCAACTATAATGCAAGAAATGTGCACAGGAATGTGTAAGATAATCAATTTACTTTGCCTAGAGCTATAAGTTGTACTTCACCTACCACCTCCAGCCCTGCTTTGCTACTTCTCCACTGACAAATTACTTGACAAACTATTACTGAGGCAACAAGAATTTCTGGGAGTATCACCATTCCAGAATTAATACCCCAAACCTTTTCATTTACCTGTTGTAATTACTCAGAACAAATTGGTCCTTCCGCCAAGGAGCCTGAGCTTGTTTCACAGTTCTCATAAGATTAAAACATTGCAATTTTATGCCTAAAAATACTAGGTAGGTCTGAAAGCTTTGCTGAAACCCTGGATAAACAAACAGGCTGAAAAGAATGGTACTGCCCTACAGAATGACCGAATAGTTAAAGTACAGTAAATCAACAGGGAGCAAAAAAGCATTTTAAAACACCCAGTAATCCAAAACCTATTTTGGGCAATTCATACAGACAAATTGTATGTGGATTCTGCCTGCACTGGTTATTACCAACGATGCTCTATTTCAAATTATTTACTTCAACACTATGATCACAACAAATAAAATAACAAACTCTGGAAGAAATAACAAGCCAGCAGAGTCTAAGCAAATTACACACAAATTTTTATATGAATTCAGACTGGAAAAGATGTAGAACAAAGAGCCATGAACTTGACACTGTGCCAGGACCTTCCCCACAAAGACTTCAGCTCTGACAAAGATCTAATCCCCGTCCTTGGACAACTTCAACTGTGGATTGATTTTCAAAGCTGCTTAATTGCTTTTGGGGCCTATCTTCCATCGATTTTCAGTAAGCATCAGCAATCTGTGCACTCAAGCCTCAGTTTTAGCTTACTTCAAACAGGAGTAATATCCGCTTCAGGGGAGAACCACAGCATCTCCAAAGAGTAGTGCAAATCAAAATATGAACCCTTCATTTGTGGCTCTCTGAGTAACTTTGAGATATTGGCTTCTAAGACTGATCCTATCTTGTAGGTTCACCCAAAATAATTAGGCAAGTTCTCTTATTTTAGATAAAGCTATGCTAGGAAAAGAAGGGAAGAGAAAGCAGCCTAACTCAATAGAGTTGGAAAATTAAGCAATGCATTCGATAATGATATGTTTTAACTGCTGGGCAGACAAAATCCCAACTGATTTCTGACAACCTAAAGCCAGCTTGAGCAGAGAGTACACAATTTGCTTAGTCTTTGCAGATTGCTCAGTTATGCAACAAAATACAGGCATTAAAAGGTTTTCTTCTCATGCCTAAAATGCTTGTTCAGCAAAGGGAATTACGTATAAAGTACTCAATCAAACCATGTTCAGGTTTGGCAAAATTATCCGTAAATGTAGAAATCTTCGATTTCATATCCCCATGTAGAAATGAGTAAGTAAACCAAACCGAAACCATTTACATGCCAATAGTTAAAGCCACTTACTCTAACTAAACAGGGAAACCTGGCCACATTCCCAAGGAACGCTAAATAAAATTATTGTTTCCACAAGCACTGCTAAGTCCCGCTTATCAGGGACCTTACCCTGGAAAAGCACCCCTGGCTCCAGCAAGCTGTTGGGAATGCCACATTCACTCCCCCACCAGGAATGCAGATTAGGGCCTTCCTGTTCCCGAAATCAACAGAAAGTCCCCAGCCGACCCACTGCGTTATTCAGACTTGAACAATTCCCATTGTTAGGAATACGCGGAGCACCAGCTGCGGAGCACCGCGCTCTCTTTAAATCCCTGGCATTTACGGGCCGTCGGCGCAGCGCCCGCGGGCTTGGGCACACGGAATCGCTCGGAAAAGCGGATTCCTTTACTGCATGGGAAGCTGAGGCCCCTCTCCCCGCCGGGACACGGCTCGCATCCCGCCGGGGAACTTCCCAAGCCGAGCCCGTCCCGCCGCACCGCGGCCCCCCCATCCCGGGACCGCGCCCGCCGCTCTCACCTGCCGGGCCGGGCCGGGCCGGAGCGGGCACCGCGCTCCCCGAGCCTCCCGAGCCTCCGGGGCCACCCCCCGGCCGTGCCCTCCCTCCGCAGCCCGCCGGGAGATGTAGTTCTGCCCAGGGCAGGGGACAGAGGCTCTGCTGTCGCTCAGGCTTTGTCCCCGCAGCCCCCGCCCAGCCCGCCGGGCGCTGGCTCCCGAGGCGCGGGGCTCCCGGAGCGTCCCAGGCTGCCAGCCCTCGCTCCCAGCTGCCCCGCCAGGATGAGGGCACAGCCGCTGTGTGGTACCACCCGTGAGCTTCTTCTCGGCCGCGCTCACCAGCGCTCGCTGCGGGGGAGTAGAACTCAAGGGAAACACAGACTGCTGCCCACCCCCAGCTACTGCCCTGTGCAGCACGACTGTGCCCAACAGAAGGAACACGCCAAAAATGCGCCTGACAGGGCTGCTTTTTCCCTGAACCTGTGTTCTCCAAGGCCTGTCTTCCAAACTTGGGCACAGAGATCTAAACAAGCCCCAGAAGGTCAAGCTGTAGCCACTCATCCCATCAGGAGAAACATATTAAGCAAATATTAAATTCTTCATCATTTCTGAGGTTTTTCCATTCAATCTCAGGTTTCACCTATCACTTCACTCCTAAGATCCAATCTTCTTTTTTCATCACCTCCATTCCATCTCATCTCCTGTTTGGATTGTTGGAGTCTCAATAGACAGACTTGTGATCACAGATGACGATTCCTTTCACATCTTTCAACCTCTTTTGCCCAATCATCACAGTCTGCTCACGCAGTCCTTTGCCCAGAGCCTTTGGTGCAGCTCTCACACTCTTTTGTTATGAGCAGCAATAGAACCTAAATTAAAAACTAGTCTTCTTTAAAGCAACATGTCCCTAAACTGTTCCGTAAGCAAGTTTTATCCTTTTTTGTTGTTTTATTCTTCCACACCAAATGTGCTGAGTCCTACCCCTTTTGGGGCATCTATCTTCACAAACTGCTTTGTACTGTTTTTCTTGAGACACCAAAAGCATTAGTAGCAGTCCATCTTTCTTCTGTAGGACTACAGGGATTTCACTTACACACAAATAAGACTGTGTTGAATTTCATAGTAAACATAACTTCTATAGGATGAAAATTAAAAAGGCAACTGTGTTGTTTGCCAAGGTCATAACACTTTATTACAGCTACCACAGCTGGCAGCCAAGTACCACACAGTCACTCACTCTCTCCCCCACCAGCGGGATCAGGGTGAGAATCAGAGGAGTAGAAGTCAGAAAACCCATGGATAGAAATAAAGATGCTTTAAGAGGTAAAGGAAAAGCTGTGCGTGCAAGGAAAGCAAAACAAGGAATTCCCTGCTTCCTATGTTCCCATGTGTTCAGCCTGGAAAGAAAAGCTCCATCACACATAGCAGTTACCGGGGAAAATGAACTCCAAACGTCCCCCCCTTCCTCCTTCTTCCCCCAGCTTTATATGCTGAACATGATGTGGAATGTCCTTTTGGTCAGTGGGGGTCAGCTGTCCTGGCTCCGTCCCCTCCCAGCTCCTTGTGCACCCCCAGCCCGCTCAGTGCTGGCGTGGGGTGAGGAGCAGAAAAGGCCTTGACTGTGTGCAAGCACTGCTGAACAGTAACAAAAACATCTCTCTGTTATCAACACTGTTTCCAGCACAAATCCAAACCACAGCTCCATACCAGCTACGGCAAAGAAAATTACTCCAGCCAAAGCCAGCACAATACTCTATTTGACCATTTTAACTAATGAAAATTCACATTTCTTCTGTCCTCTATTTGTTATAAGGATGCCAATTCCAATCTCTAGTTAGTAACTCCAGCCTCTCTAACTTGCTGAAGTGGTAGTGTCATACTTCATCCTGTCCCATGTTCTGAAAACAGGTGTGTTCAGCCATCCAGGAAAGCACCCTGTTACTGCTGAGGGCCTCCCAGTCCTTCCTTTCTTGAAGTGGACAGGCTCAAAGTCCCTATTGTGGAGATATCCCTCTGGCATACATCCTTTCCTTTGGGTGTCCACCTTCTTAAATTGACAATTCACTTAGCAGTAGTTTTTCTCTGTGCTTTGGCAGCACTGAACACTTAAGAGACATAGTTTAGTGGTGGGGTTGGCAGTGCTGGGTTAATGGTTGGACTTGATGATCTTAGAGGCTCTTTTCCAACGTAAACAATTCTATGATTCCTTATAGCAGTAGCAGCAGTAAAGAGCAATGAGCAAAGTAGGTACCTCAAACAGACAGAGAACAGAGGAAGATTACACCAGGTTGGATCCCTCCTAACTGGAACTGGTTTGGCTGTTTATTGTGAAAATCATACAAATCCCACAGCCGATCAGAGGACAACACAGAGATGCAAATACCACTAAAGGCAAAAGGCCAACCATGTCCTGGGGTGCATCTTGCACAGCATCACCAGCTGGTCATGGGAGATGATCGCCCTATTCGGTGCTGGTGCAGCCTCACCTCGAGTCCTGTTTGCAGTTTTGGGCACCACAATACAAGAAGGACATAAAACTATTAAAGTGTGTTCAGAGGAGGGTGACCAGCCTGGTGAAAGGCCTCAGGGGGAAGACTCGGTAGGAGCAGCTGAGGTCACTTGGTTTGTTCAACTTGGAGAAGTCTGAGGGGTGAACTTATCACAGCCCAGCAGTTTCCTCACAGAGGAGGTGCTGATCTCCTCTCTGGTGATCAGCAGCAGGACACAAGCAAATGGAATGAAGCTGCATCAGAGGCAATTCAGATTAGACATTAGGAAAAGGTTCTTCACAGAGTGGTCAGTCACTGGACCAGGCTCCCTAGGGAAGTGCTCATGGCATCCAGCCTGTCAGAGATCAAGGAGCATCTGGAAAATGCTCTTGATCATATGGTTTATCTTTAGGTAGTCCTGTGAGGAGCAGGGAGTTGGAATTGATGATCCTTAAGGGTTTCTTCCAGTTTGAGATATTCTGTGATTCTAAATAAGGCAAATGGAAAACATTAGCAACTCCATGGTCTGGCATTCCTCGGAGCTATTTTTGCTTTGGCATCAGGCTGAGGTAGAGGAACAATATACACAATATCCACCTTCAAAGCAGCTGGAGTTTGTTACAGAAGTTAGGGGGAGGATTTGGCCGTGATAGAAGCTTATGGGACTGCTGGTGTGAGGGGAACTGCAGAGAGTTCAAACAAAGATTCATATAAGCACAGAAAAACAGACAACAACAGATAAAAAAATGATTTTCTTTAAAAATCACTCTTTATATTTTAAGACAGGTATTGATGAGATATTATTATGGAGAACTGCTGATATCTAATCTTTTACAAGTCGTAGGCTGGCTATCATCAATAGTATTCTTCAGCAAAATAAAATAATGCCAAGATGTATGCAATTTGCACTACAGGAAAACAAATTAATTGCTACAGTCTAGGTAGATATTCCAACTCAGAGTATGAGCTGAAGGATCTTTTTATTTGCTAAAGTCCAAGTGCTCTTTGTCTATATCCAGTAAAACCATTTTCTTATACTATTATTGGCTGAGGAAAGTGGCCATGCAACTTACTATTAATGCTCTGGTGACACCTACACACGTGCTCTTCCCAAGTGTGACAATGCAGAATGTCCCTCTACTGAAGCTCAACTTCGAGAACAAAATCCTTTATTAACACCCACAGGTAGAAGGTAAAGCTGCAACTGTACAACAATCCTCTTCCCCTAAGCCAATTATAACATCATCATGATCAACTGTAGAGAGGAAAATAAGGGGAGCATGAAAGATCTAAAGGGAAAAAATAAGTTTAAAACAAATGAAAAAGAAGAAGGGACTGAAGAGTCAGAAAAGAAGGAAGTTTAATACAGGAGTCAAAAGAATGAGGAAAGAAAACACTCTTCTC
Source organism: Eulacestoma nigropectus (assembly GCA_013397775.1). Taxonomy (NCBI): domain Eukaryota; kingdom Metazoa; phylum Chordata; class Aves; order Passeriformes; genus Eulacestoma; species Eulacestoma nigropectus. The sequence continues at coordinate 100,013 of VZTE01003150.1, forward strand.
TGTGAAATCAAAATAGTCTGTTCTCACCACCAGCAAAATCATATCCAGGAGGTGTTTCAGTATTTGTGTTTCGAGGGTTGGTCACCTGGATGCATTCTGGAGGCATCTTAAGAATTTATTGGTTTGGAGCAGCTACAGCTCACTGAACCATCACTGCTGGAGCAAGCCTTTAAATGCTGATCCCTTCTTAAACCCCTGCCCCAACATCGGCACTTTAAGAATGTTAGGAATTACAACACAGTTTTGTAAATCCATGATATAATTTACACCTTGTACTATGTGTTCAGGTCTGGCTACTCCATTTGAGAGGTTACCAGAGTGTTACAGGCTTCTAGGAAGAATATAATCTACAATCTTTGGTTCCACACTTTCTGTATCATCCATACGAACCAGAACAATGCAGAAACAAATTCAGACAGTTCTAGTTTTTAGGTAAATATTGTATAGCATGTACATTACAGGGTGTTTAATGGGACAGACGGGAGGTTTTTATAAGCAAATCTGGGAAATTCCAAGATGAGAGGTTTTTTGGCTGGGGTTCCATGGCAACCTAAGCAATCTAACTGGTTCTTTCACTCCCATCATTCTCCTCACCCCTTGTGGGAGCTCTCAGTCCTTCCATTTCACTCCCTGTAGCACTCAGCTGACCTTTTGTGAAGCCATCTCAGCACACTAACCAGGCAGAATACCACAGCAGCAGCTCTCCAGAACATCAAGGAGTTTTCTGATGCACTGGTGAATGGGAACAGCTCAGCTGAGGCTCAGAGACACACTGGAATCGGTGCTAGAGGCAAGAGGGACCAGCAGCCGGCTGTCCTATGGACCAAAGCTGCTGTGGAATCCCAGTCTGGACATTCATGGGATGACCAACACGTGTGGTGGGTAAGGAGCTATTTGCAGAGCAGCTGTTTGCTCTGCTAAAACCACGGCTGGTTATTTGCACGGTTTTACTCATGTGTCACCCGGCTCTGCTGTGTGACCAAGCACAGAAGGTTCGCCTCTGGGCACAAACCAACAATCCCTGATGAAATTTGTTTATTCCTTTGGTCCCTGACCTCAGCTATATGGGAGCACTGCGGCAGAAAATGTGTTTAAAAAAAAAAACCCCACCCCCGAACTGTCAGTCACTGAAAGGTCAGTTTCCCTCCTGCCCCCAAATTTAAAAGCTATCTTTTAAGGCAATTTAAAGTGAGACACCGAATTTTACACGGACGTGTCTGAGGCATTAGTTCATCCCTTTGCCTCGCTGACTCCTTACTGGAGCAGATGCCTTTGCAAAATAACATTTTGAGCCACACACAGTTTGCCAGAGCTCATTTGTCAGCGCCCCGAGGCGAGCCTTTCATCTCCCAGCCACAATGATAGCAGAGCTGCAGTAGAGGTGGCTGTATTTACATGCATGAGCAACCCAGTTAAAATGCCTATTTCAGCTACCCCAACTCTCATTTGCTCACTACCAGCCAGCACAGGCATTCAGGAGGTGTCCAGAAAAATCAACCCGCTCTCCAAGGAGCCAGTCTTTGGAATCTTGCTCTAAACACAGGCCTGTAAGTCAGGAAGTTTCTCAGTGGAGGCAGGACAACGCTGACCAGTCCTTTCAAGAACGGATACCACTTCTTCTAGACAAAATATGAACCCAACATGCACGCACAACTTCAAAGGAAATAAAAAAAAAAATATATCTATCCCAGACCTCTCGGTATGACTGATGTTTTAAGTTCAAAAATAATTACTAAGAATTGTCACCAAAAAGGTGACGAAAGAATGTGAGCACAAAATCAAAACTTGGTAAACAAAGCAAAGTATCCTCAGAGCTGGTTTTGATTTAAATGTAAAACACTTTCATAAATACAGCATTAAAATTTAAGAGAAACTCTATGCTCTTAGTTTTATAATCCCAAGATTCACAACACCCAGGAACTGCCTGTTTGAGGAGTCATAATGGGTCGAGCACACTGGCTCCTGCTAGAAGACCAGGCATTTTCACACAAGAGCACTCAGAGATGGCACTCAGGACTTGAGATGCTTTTAGAATGGCAGAAAGTAATTCCTTTCCCATCACAGGGCTCCAAGAACACACCCTTACAACTAACTTTGGCACAATATAAGAACATAAGGACTTACCTTCACCAGGAACAAAGATTATGTTCGACAGCATGGGCCTGGACTTGCATGAAGGCAGTTAACTCTGCTATCACGCCATGACCACGTTTTGATTTGCTCAGTTCCCACAAACTTCAGTTTTACATGATCCAGTTCAAGCCCAGATTCTCCCAGGAGCATTTATTCAGGTGGAGCAGTTACAGGGCACACACACAGGCTTGCACACTATGCAGGGGTTAACAAACTACCAAGCTTTGCATTCTGCTGAGCAACTAATCTGCTGCTAAAATACTGTGGCATCATTCTCATCTCAAAAATAACACTTCTACAGACTAAAAAGCCCACATCTGTCTCCAGTCTGTAGTGACTCGAACACTTCAGCCCAGCATCAGGGCGGGGAGGCTTATCTGAAAGCCAGTCTGAAGAGTCTACTTAGACTAAAGATCCACTTATGTGAAAGTAGTAAGAGATGAAAGGCATGTTTTTATGTCATCCCCAGCAACAAAGACAACTCAACCCGTTGCTTGTATTTAAATACCAATCCTTGAACTCTCAAAGCTCGTTTAAGAGATAGTATCTTTATGAACAAAAGTTGTGCTGAGTCACACAGCATCTACCTTTAAAGCAGTGATTGGCATTTCAGAATAGACACCCCCATGTCTTGAAAAGCAAATCACTATTAACATAAGCAAGGAATTAGATGTAGTCCTTCACAGACTAGTTTCTTCTTAAAAAAAAAAAAAAGTGAAGATCCTTTAAGACAGTTATCTAACACAAGGACTCCTTAGATTTGTTTGATCGAAACAGTTTTGTTTCAGTCCATTGGAAGGTCCCTCAGCACAGCACTGTACAAAGAATACCAGTTTTCAGCTAAGCTCCTATTCCCCAAGGACACCCACTAATGCTCACAGAATCCTGAAGGATCTGTTCTTGTGCATAATCTGCAGCCTAGGTAAGCTTACAGAAAAAAAACCCCACCTATTTTCTATGTACTACCACTTCAGATGCAAACTTCATTTAAAAGGTGGTTACAGTGCAATTCCTGTGAGAGGTTTGTCCTCCCCCAAGCCAGACGTGAAAAAGCACAGGTGGGTAAGGTAACTGTGTTTCCATCCTTCTTCCAGGTGATCAAAGTGAGGGGATTCATCCTGCCTACAGCAAGATGAACACCTAAGAAGACGTAATCCTTTAAGATCAGCCTACAGTAACAAGTGATCATCCAGTCCTACTGACCACATCTGGCAGAAAGCAAGCCTTCCTCACATTTGTTACAGCAAAATGTTGAGTATTACCCACTTTTATACTGCAGGAAGAAACTTACTGAGATGAAACGTAATTATTCTGACAAGTTAAAACATTTTTAAAAGCACCTGCTTGGCTTCAGTTCCATTTCCCACTTTGACAGACACCAGCACCAAAGCATCCAGTTTTCCAGATTAAACCTGTCACTCCTACAGNCCTATATCTGTGCCTGAGAGCCCCTTAATTTCAAAAATTATAATCATTCGGAGGGAAGGGGGTTGCATTTTCCATTCCAAGGGAGGCTCCTGCCTTCCTTAACAGACACCTGTCTTTCAAACCAAGACAAGGTGAGGACAGGACTTCAGTGGGAAGGCCTCTCTCATAAGGCTCTCTAAAACAAAGACCTGTGACCGAACTTCTCACTTCTACAGATAATTTTAAAAACTTCCTGGACTCCAGAATCCACTTCCACAATGGATTACATATGGAGCAGCTCAGGGTTCAAACCCCTAAAATTGGAAACAGAAGTGGTGAAGTTGCACGTAAGAGAGAGCTCAGGCATAAAGTCAGCCTAAGTGCCTTGCACAAAGTAAGAATTGAAATCAAGACACTCAGGGAATCCAGGAGGTGAGAACACCAGAAAAACAGAATAAATTCCATGGGTAAACTAACCCAACTTCTTGGAACAATAACAAGGCCTGTACCTATTTATTAAACTAATCTCACAAAACAGAACAATTATGGAACATAACTAACAAAAATAGCAACAAAATTAGCTGTAGCAGGGGAAAGCATCCTGTTTTTTTAAATCATTCCATTTCTGCAAAGGTCACCTGTCTGCAACTGCACAGGCTGCCCATGTGCTCCTGCCCTGCCTGTTGGCAGCCTGTAGTTCCTGGCACCAGTTCCTGGCTGGAGAGCAGGAGTCTGGCAAGCTGGGCTGCCCAACGCAGAGATTCGTGTACAGTGAGCATCCCTTTGCTGCAGCAGCCACAATAAACTGATTTTTTAATCACAAACCAGAAAACACATTCAAGTAGCTGGCAACATGATGGACTAACTCAGCGAATTTTTATTAGGGAAGTGATCAGTGTATATAAGCACACATACTCTTAGCAAGGGTAGAGGCATGAAAGACAAGAGCTCGGAATTCAGAGCTTCTCTACTGCCCCATGAACACAGTATGGAAATGGCTGAAAATTCCAGGACAAAGTTATGAAGCACCTATGTTTTTCTGAAGAAGTTTCCAAAACATTTATTTTTTTTAAGCAACAGCGTTATAATATCTTTTTTTGTATTCTGACTGCACAGAACCACCCTAGTTTTTTCTGATTATATGGAGAACAAGCTTAACAACACATACTCTTACAAAAGTAGCAGTATTTTCCCATGGTTTTAGGGAAATAATTTTTGGATTTAGAAAACTAAAAATGCCTGTTTTGCTTGACAACTGCTGCTCTAATATACAGTACTGTAATTACCCCTCCTCTAAAACCTATTGGAGTATAAAGCTGGAGCCTTTTGGCCACTTGGTACACCCAGTCTCTCTACTAGTATATTGCAAATATTAGGAAAGTTATTTGGAGCACCAAAGAAAAATTTCAGTACTACAGTATCTCATGTAAGTTTAACAATTAACTGAGTCCAGCCTTCTCTCTGGCTTTATTTATATTTCAAAAGCCAATACAAAAATGTTACACACATACCAGTCACTCCTCCAGACTAGAATTTTGAGCAGTCACTGGGAATTTAGCACTGCAGTATTTCCCAACAATGTGCAATATTCTATGTTCAGCTGAAAGGGTACTCTAATGCAATATTTAAGCCTGGTGGTTTATTTCCAAGCTTTTGGCAAATGTGGAATGTCCACTGCTTCCCAGTAGCTCCATTATTTTTATGTAACTGACAGCAGGCAGCTACCTAAGTAGATTGTTTTGTTATATATAAATGTCACCACAAGCATGGGTCTGCTTTACTTTTGTGGCTTGGTTTAACCTAAAAAATTAGTTCTGAAAGCACCTAGTTATACCAACAGCCTAATTACATGAAAATGTTCATCTGTTTTTAAGTATGCAAGACCCAGTCAAAGCAAGTATCAATTTTAGCTACTGGGTTTTCAAACAAAAAGCTTTTTTGCCAGAGACAATTAAGGCTTCCATCAGCATACCAGAGGTTACTGTGAGAAACAAGTCTAAGCTACAGGAGCATTGGTCTATTTCTGACAGCGGTATTTAAGTATTTATTAAGCTGTTTTCATCCATTTATTCATTTGGCTGACATCCACCTGCCACACGTAACTTCTGAAAATGCAGTTAACAAGCTGCTAGAATAAGGAGTCTGGATAGTGTTTGGTTGGATATTTTCTATTAACATAATAGGCAAGCGCTTCCAGAATTTGTCTTGCTGAAATACTTCAGCTCTGCCTGAAGCAAGGATGGGAAAAGGAACCCCTGCTAGTACAAAATAGTTCAAGTATGTAAAAAAGCCACTGACTATTTTTCAGTAACAGTACTTGCACAGGCAGAAAAAAACCCTCCCAGTTTCTCACAGATCTCTAGCAAAATTCAAGTGAAGTTCTATTTTAACTTTTGAAATACAGTTTAATTATTTAGGCAATATAAGAGTTCTTCAAACTGCATCATAGATAATGTTGCACAGCATATGACCAAGAGCAATTACCAAAAGCTAGAATGTTGCCAGTAACAGTGGTAATACAAATTGGCAATTTCAACATTTCCAGAAAACATCGGTTATTCTAAACCCAACAGATTTATATAATGTATGTAAATATTTATTAGACCCAGTCGCCATGCTACAGTGTTAGGTTAATAAACCCTCTCACTTTAAGAACACACCAGCATAAGGTATGAACACAATGAAATCTATATGGAATTTTACAGTAACTTTCCAGAAGTATGCTTGTGGCCTATCAAATTCAGACTAACATATTGTAGATTTAAAATATTTACTTGTCTGCTTAGCATACCTAATGTGTAAGAATAGTTGCTTGATACCCAAAAATAAATATAAGCTTTCAATTGAAAGCACTTATTTTCCTAGATTTCCAAAGTGGCGTCTGAGGGGTGAAAATGCTTCAGACTTGTCATCAGTCCACTTCAGTACATAAAAGCATCTCCTGCCCCAGTTTTTCGTTCAAATCCAAGAGATTTTCTTCCAGTGAAATATGACCGGAGCACTCATTTTATTCGCAGCACTTCAGTCTGTTTCCATGGCAGCACTGCGGGATTCCTTCGCCACCATGAGTCGCATGAGCTGACTGTGGAATTTCTCGATCTTCTTCACGTCTTGTGCCTGGTCCGTTCTGTACAGCAAACACTGCAAGATAAAGTTCCTAACATCAGATTTCACTTCAACAGGTTTTATCTTGTTTATAGCTGCTATGCATTTGTGCTTGGAACACACAAAACAAGGCGAGCACTGAAATGTTTATTTGTTACCAGGAGGCAGCACCAACACATCTACCCTGCTTCAAGGCACAAACATATCTGCATTTACTTTTAAGTTTCTCCTTAATGCTCACGCCTCCCATTTTGAAAACAGGGAAGCTCATCTTTTTTTCTAGTTTCTTCTAGCTCAAAAAAGCTGTTAAAACGTGTTTTTTAAAGCTGTCTTTAAAGACAGTCCTCTTTGAGTTGTCTAAATGTAGATCCAGATTTTAAACCTGAAGTGACTTTCCTATTCTCTATATTCTGAAAGCAAGTTTATTTTGCCTTTCACAGCCCTTAATGTTAGACTGCCAGGGACATAAAATTCAGTATTTCCCACTGAAGGGGATCCCCTACCCCAAGCAAAACCTGTTTTTCTAAGACAGCCCCAAATAAGGAACACAGCATCTGATTACAATAAAAAACCACCCAAACAAAACCCAAACACCAAAACAACCCATCCAAAAACCTGAAACCAATCCCCATTTCCCCCTACCTGGTGTAACATCTTTCTGTGCCTGAAAGCAGGTAAGGCAGTCTATACCCTAGAAGAGTTCACATTTGTGAATCACCTGACTCCAACTTCTCCTATGGGAGATTTCAACAAAATTACCCTTAAACTCCCCCTGTTATCAGTGCCCCACACTCAACATCTCACCCATGTTAAGCCCTATTACCCTATCAAGAAGTGCCTGTATTGGAGTTTCACATCCCTTCCAGGCACTTGAAATTCCAATGCCAGACTACTTTTCCTGGAAAGAAGAAATTTGACTGTTTTCCAAGTCTGAAGACAAGAGCAGGGCAGAATACGCTTGCTCACCCTGGACTGCAGAAAAACAACTCTTTAGCAGTAACACCACTGTTATTCAGTCTCATAATCACAAAGAAGGAATTTAACCTATGGTTGGAAGTTTTCACCACTCTGAGCAAATAAAAAGGACCACACTCAGAGCAGTAACCACCTGTTTGAAAATGCTCCTGAACAGGTCAGTGTCAATCACAGACATAGCAACGAGGAAAGGCTGAGCATAAGGTTTTAGAGAACTGTCAGGCACTCTCAAGGCAGTGTCCAAGACAAACAAGCTGTTTTGTGACAGCAAAACACAACTCTGTGAGAAGCACAAGAAGCCCTGAAAGGGGAACGTGTTCTGTACTTACAGCCACATCATCTGTTACTTTGATACAGAGGTTCCCATCACAATGTCGGTATTTGAGAACGACACGCACCTGAAATGACAAACATTTTAAGAATCAGCACTTACAGCTAACAATTCTCAGAATATATTGAAGGAAATCTGTCCACATTCAGACTACCCTTAATTATAATTATGTACTACTCCATGTTTTCAGCACCTCTGTGGTGGTCCTCAGCTCTGTTGGTATGGAAGTTGTCATCCTACAGCCAAGGCAGTGTGGAAGTTGACCCACCACATTTCCCTGCCTAACACTTTAAACTGGTTTTATAGCAGCAAGGTTAACACTGGGGATGTTCAAAAACACTGCAAATACATCAACAACAGTTGCAGAGACCTTGGTGTTCGGCAGGATAAACTATGAGAGTCACGTTGAGATGAGACACGAGACACCCCCTTGCTGTGTATCACACCCCGGAAAAACCAACTGGAAGCCTGTGTTTGTAGGGTTGAAACACTTCCAAAAAAAAGTAGCTCTACATGAAGACTTGAAAGGGATCAACTGAGTGGGGCAAACTCAAAATCACCACTTTTTCTTCCATGGTACCTGAACTGCCATCACAGTTACTCCTGCAGTCTCCTGCCCTGAGCTCCAACCTATCCGGTTGCTCTGGACCCTCAAATCACCGATGTTCTCAAAGCCACACTGTAAAAATCCACATCCTCAGTGACTGAGCATTAAACAGTTCCTCCTGAGCACAGAATCAGCCACAGAGGATCTACATCTGTTTGCAGCCTCAGCTAACGTCAGTAACTAGAAACAAAGCAAGGTGGCCTTTGAGAACATTCTGAACTCACACCGTAAACAGGTTTTTATTGCACAGTGATTTGTGTCAACAACCTCCTTCACTACAAATACATTTTGAGATTCCTTCTCCAGAATGGATCTCATCACAGATTGACCCTTTTTAACAAACTGCCACCTTCTGACCACAGCAGCAGTGTAACAGCACATCTCCCCACTGAGCAGCCCCAAAAGCACAAGAGAGGCTGCCACAGGCAGCAGGTGCAGACTCAACGCACCAACAACCTGCGCTTGCAAAAGGCAAGACCACTCAGTACCTGGCTGGAGAACACACATCCATCTCCCACAGTTCTTGTTCTTCCTTCAGTTTCCCAGCAAGCCCAAACACAAAAGCTCCTGAGGCTAATTCTCTGCCAAATTAACATGATGGTATTTGAGTTATGACAACTGGGCCTATATAAACCCCTCTGTAACTAGACAAGTTTATTGCCAGGGATGGGAAGACATTGCCTTTGGAGGCCCTTTAAGGAAAGGGGAAGAGCAGCTCCTGGCTGCAGTGACACTCCTCCTCTTTCACTTAACTGAATGTCACAGAGCCTAAGAAGGCAAAACTGGGCAATTTTATTATCAGCAGCAATTGCATATGGAGTCCCTGTGCTAATTAAAAGGCAGATGTTAATCTGCTTTAAATAATCAGATTAATTTAACCTTCTGAAGGTTTTGCCAGTTCCCCTATTTTTGGTGAAGAAAACTAGGCCTTTTCTACCGAAGTTTTCTCAGGTGTGAGTTCCACATCACATTTTTGCGCTGCTTTTTAGATGAACTATAATGCTTTTTCTGAAGTATCAGGTTACTTTTAATATTTGCATAAACCACATCCCAAAAAAGTCACCAGAAACAAGAAACAATGACAAGCTGAGAAGTTAAGTCCTTGAGGAATTATTCTTTAGAATGCAAACACTTTCCAGTCACTGCAGGCAACAATGCAACGTAAGAGCTAATGAAAGGACAAACTCAAATGACACAGTCTTAAATGCTATAAACTCATAAAATAAACCAATTCTTGATACTTCAGCAGAACTCTTAACCTCGGTTTTTAACACACAGGTACACTGTGAATGAGCTCAGTGTCTTTGAAGTTCGGTTCTCGAGGTTCATCCCAGCTGCCAACCCCACCACCTGAAACACTGTTCCCTAGGGATGCTGTCGGGGTTATAAATGACAGCTTCCTCCTGTTTCACAGAAAAAGATGGTCAGGTGCAACACCAACGAGCAACCCCCTTCCTTGGGGCTGCTTTATCCCTTGTCCTCGGCACTGGTGAGGCCACACCTCGAGTGCTGTGTCCAGCTCTGGGCCCCTCACTCCCTCATTTCAAGAAGGATATGGAGGTGTTGGAGAGAATCCAGAGAAGGGCAATGGAGCTGGGAAAGGGGCTGGAGCATGAGTCCTGTGAGGAGCGGCTGAGGGAGCTGGGGGTGTTTAGCCTGGAGAAGAGGAGGCTCAGGAATGACTTTATCCCTCTCTACAATCACCTGAAAGGAGATCATAGACAGGTGGGGGTCGGCCTCTTCTCCCATGCAACCTGCACACAGTCTTAAGCTGTGCCAGGAGAGGTTTACGCTGGACATTAGGAGGAATTTCTTCACAGAAAGAGTTATGAGACATTGGAAAGGGCTGCCCAGAGAGGCGGTGGAGTCACCATTCCTGGAAGCGTGCAAAAAATAACTAGACGTGGCACTTAGTGCTATCTGTGGTCTGCTTAACATGGCTGTGTTCGGTCACAGGTTGGACTCGATGATCTCGGAGGTCTTTTCCAACCTAATCGACTCTGCGATTCTTGCCTCCCCCGTGCAGTCAGCAGCGAACCCCCCCGCAGG
>VZTE01003150.1:111018-144770 GCA_013397775.1 Eulacestoma nigropectus
CGGGATGGCGCCAGGCGCTCCCCGCCCGCCGCGCAGGGAGACGCGCGCCGTGGCGGCCCGGGCTGCGAGCTCGCGTGTCGCGGGTTCGAGCCCCGCCGCCGGCGGAGCGACCGCCCTCCCGGGGCTGGCTCCTGCGGGGCACTGCCAGCCCAGGTGCGGGCTGTCCCCGCCACAGCCCCCCGCCCTGAGGCCACCGCCTGGGGGGCGCTGGGGACGCGGGTGGGCCAGCGGGGAGCCTGGGGGTCCGGCGGGAGGTGAGGGCAGGGCCCGGGCCGTGCACCTGAGGTGTTCTCTTCGCTCGGCCGGCCCTCCCAGCTGAAGCAATGCCCAGGTTTTCCCAGGCTGGAAGGGCCTGCGTTAAGCTGGAGCTCGGCTTCGTGTGGAAAAGGGTGTGTGGGAGCCCTTTGCTGGCTTCCCTGGTCCACTTTGCTGAGGGGTGCTGAGGCACTGCTGAACTAAAGCTGCTCTTTGGGGAAGAGGCTGAACGGCATAGAATAAAACTATGAAATATTATGAAATATGTTGGGGGACTCTGCTTTTCAGCTGTGCGTGTATATGTAAAGCTTTTACATACAGCTGACTTAAAAATTCCCTTCAAAAATGAAAATCCAAGATTTCTCCCGTTACGTTTTAAAATCCCATTTCCTGCAATGATTTTTGTGCCTTTATAGCACAGAGCTTGCAGCCAGACACAGAGCTAAGCTCTGCTCATGTCACACGGCTTGTGCAACTGCTGCAGTGACAATAAGCACGTAAAACTTGCACTCTCTATTCTCTGTTTCACAGGGATTCACTGGAAACCCAAAAGCTCCTAATAATGATTCACAGCTCCAAGTTTTGCTGAACAACTTGAAGCTCAACAGCATGGCCAGACAAATAAACTGGAAGGTTTAGGGCAGATCTGTATTTGAGGGGACAAATTATGCAGGCTGTTGCAGTCTCCACTAGCAACATGGGGAAATACTATAGCTGCAGGCTTTTTTTGGCCACAAAAGGCACAATATGTGCAAGAGAGAATGAAGAAACGTGGAATAGAAATAAAAGGGTGGATGGGAGGTAAGGGGAGAAACACTAGAATGAAATTCCCTGAGTCAGTAAAGCAGAAAATAATTGTTACTGTGGGGATCTATTCTGAAAAAGTGTGCGGTGATTAGACTGACAAACTTCATAAATTGCAACTTGTGGGTGTTATGTGGTCTAAACAATTCTGTTAAAGGGCTTTGCACCAGTGAGTGGGGGCTATGGAGGGTGGAAAGATTTAAGGATTTTTTTTTCTTTCTTTCCAGAACTGCTCACAGGGTTTAGGCGCTGATGTGTCGGAGAACCCAGCTTCAGAACTATAAGAGCTGTCTTTCAGAGATGCTGAGAATCAACAGATTATCAGGTTACAGATGTATGGACAGAGCCTAAAGCAACCATCCTAAACATAGAACTTAACCTGGATGGACTGGTTCTCTACTCTCCTTGGGTTTGGGTAGCTATTTATAACAGCAGAGTAGGAATTGCATTTGGTAGTGTTGGACAGACATGCAGGGAAAGGAAAGGAAAAAGGAAAGGAAAAAGGAAAGGAAAGGGAAAGGTCAAGTCTGGGGAGCCCAAACCCTTTAACATACATAACATTTTACAGAACCGTTGTTCACCAAATTTGGATCCAAGTTGTCAAGTGGGACACTGGTACAGCTTCTGAAAGAGCCCCAGTTTTGGGCTGTCCATTCATAGGCACTTCAGGGTTGATTTACAGAGGATTTTAGTTTTGACTCAAATGTTCAGGATCTTTTATGTGTTCTTTGACACTGAAGTGGTTTAGGAGCTTGCCAATGCCCAGTCCTTAGCCCTGCGGTTCAGCTAATGCAGAGCAAGATTAGAAAAGAAACCCATTGTGGTATTTTTTTTCCCCATAACCTATAGGATTTCCACGATCCATTTTAGGATGCAGCTTCTAAAACTGTTCTATATGCACAACTTTGGAGGTGACAAACTGCAGCAGCCAGGGCAAAGAACAGAGAGAGGGATTTCATAATTGGCCTTGCCTCTGAGGGAAATGGGATGTGTCACAATGACAGTTCTATACAGCCTGATCCACAGCTCTGCATAGCCTGTTCCTGGCTGCAGATCTTAAGGATTTTGTCATCCCTGCCGCTGCCACCACCACCTATGGCCCCACATTGTGCTGTCACAGCTGTCTGTAGCTCTGCACTGGGGATCGAACCAGTGCTGGGATTAAAAGCAGCACCGTTTATAGTAACACTGTTTTTTTACTGAGATGAGTTTGGTTTTTTAGTTTACTGTGTGGCTTTATGTACTGTTGTGCCGACACAGCTGTTGAAAATGTACCTTTTTTGGTGGCAAGACAGAATATGGGAATTCTTACTGTTTTTGCTGGATTGCCACCAAAAATGAGGGGCTGGATGTGAAACCACCCCCGGTTCCCCTGAAAGCAGGGCCAGTTGCTGAAATCTCCACAATTAAGAAGAGAAGCTATTTCTGAGCCCCAGGGAATGCCTGATACCTATAGTTAGTGCACTGCTTTGCTCTGTTGTTCTCCTTTTGCCTGGAGAACAGAACATTTTCTTGACATGTTTGGAAAGTAAGTCAGACCAGTGCAGCTATTCAGCTGTAAGTTGTATTTGATGTATGTCCAAAACTGTATTTTTCAAGCGAGTTCCAGTGAGTGCAGTAATAGTAGAAATCCTTCAATGGGCTTTTTGTTTAGTGAAATAAAATGAACAGTTGTTTATCACTGTGTGGAGTGTTTGGTATTCAGCCAATAATAATTTAGTAGTTAGTAAGAATTCTGCTAAAACATACATACTTATCTTGCTTTCTTTTCTTGAGTTCCTGCTTTCTGCCATGCAGGAAATCATTCCAACGATCTTAACGGCCATTCCATCACTTGCAAGTGAAATCTGGAATGCTATAAAGCCTCATTTACCCTTTCCTCAGTCTGTCTTTGTATATCCTTGCTGTATTCCCTAGACCACCTTAGATAATGTCTTTTTTTTGCTTGGATTTAAGGCCATAAAAAGCTATGAAGCAATAATGTAAGTGCTTGTGTGATGAAGACTTTTCATGTGGTTTTTCCTCAGGCCTTTTCCCCTCATCCAACCTGTATGTACATGATTAATGATCTCTCTTTGATCAAGCTTCTACATGTGTTGCCACTGCAAGTTCTGCTTCATAAAGTTGTGTTCAGGCATCTGGATTGCACATGGTGATTTCTTCAGGTGTTTTATCTAGTGTCTTCCTTTGCATTAATAACAAACTGAAATAAAATAGTAGAGAAAACATTGCATTGGATCTTAAAATATCATCCACTGAGATCTTACAACTCCTACAAAGTTCGTGGAAGTTGCAGCTGCTCAGCATCACTCAGGGTCAGACATTTGGTTTCCTGTTCTTCACATTAATGCTTTATTTCTATCTTAAGCAGGTGCCATATTCTTTTTTTGCAAAACTGTTTTTCTTTCCTGGATAAGAAATTCAGATAAGAGTATTAAATTCATTAAAAGAGTTATCTATCACCATGACATACTACTGGTGGGGAAAACAAGCTGGTCTTCCCAGCTAAAAGAAGCTTTGTTTAGAACACTGTGCTTTATCATGCTAAATTGTGGGTTAGATGGGAAACAATGGGACAAACTGATCTCAGTTATGCTGCTCTAAATCCAGAGTAATTCCATTTATTTCATTGGATTTTTTTTTTTTTTTATATCTGTAACAGTATAATTAAGAGCAGACTTTGGTGCCGGGATGATAATCCTGTTCTTGGACCGGGAGCAACAGAAAGTCAGCGCAGTAATTCAGGTCTGAGAGAGTGCTAAGGAGGAGTTAGTTACAAGGCAATTATTACTGCCAGGAACGCTTAATGCTTAAAGGAGGTATAGTTGCTTCTTTCAAAATAGCTTCAACCCAGCCCTTAGTATAAGTTAAGGAGAATCCCAGGCATTGTGATTATACATTCCATTCTTGTGTGTGTATGGTCTAAACCAGCCTAGGATTTGTACTGATGCAGACTTCAATCGAACGGGGCTATTTTTTCCTTTGAAAGGGCATTTATGTGCATAGGGATGCAGATAATTCTTGAATACACTGAGATCCGAGGTCTTGACATCTCACTGGTTTCTGAGTCTCAGTGCCCATGAGAACTGAGCCTGCACTGAGAAGCAGTTTGTGTTCCTGGATGGGTTATAACACGCCAGACTGAGCCACAGGTTTCACTCCACATCTCCTGAAGGAGCACAAAGCACCCGGCTCCTTTCTAGAGGTTTTATGTTTTACACAGCTTGGCTGAAGGTTTTGCCAGGTTGAGCCATACACAGTTAATTACATCAATGCCAATTTTCTATTCTTTTGCACACAAGCATCTTACAGAGCGATTCAGGCTCATACTGTCCTAAGAGGATGATTAAATTTTGGTGACACTTTGTTGTTAAAAGACAGTTCATCACAGCTGAGGCAGTATGTGGGCAGCAGGACTCCGGGGCCCTGTCCTGGTGCCTGTCACGGCTGAGTCACAGCCTCAGGGCAGGGTGAGACCTGGATGCCTGTTACTATCCTCATTCCTTTTCCCCAGTGCCCCTGCTCCTGTGACAGGAGTTCACTCCAAATATGTCCCTGATCCGGGCACACCGTGATCTGCACCTGCCAGACATTTGAGCAATGACTTTGCCCAGGGCAGCATTGTTTCCTGGTTTGCTTTGACCATCAGAAAAGACAATGTCATTTAATATGGTCAAATCTTTCTTTGGTAGGGAGTATATGTATATGGATGGCAATAGCCATTACTCTGGCAAGAGAGTCATCCCTGCACATGGCCCTGTTCTATCCTTAATAGAAACTGCCCTTTCATTTTTGGATGCTGTTCTGACAGCGTTCTTGTTAAGCTGCTCAGTTTTGATAGCTGGAAAGATTCATCCCTTCCTGTTAAGTGGTCACTTTAGTTCCTTCAGCGTAACAAGGTATTCAAATGAATGTGCTGTCGTGCAGGAGACATATGTTAGAGAGCAGCCTCTCTGCTGTCACCACACTGGCTGTTGAGATTTGAGAATGAGATAGCAGTCCTCGTGATGGCCTTCAGGGAGAAGAGGAGCACATCTGGTAGCCAGCTCATGAACCAGCATTTGAAGCACTCTGGAAGCAGACAGACACTCGTAGCATTAACTGCTCATAGATTTTGTATCACCATTACGTGAAGTTTCTGAGCCTGCTTAAGATGGGCTTAGATCATCTGCTGGCACACGCTGCAAGCACATTGATTTCTTACATTAATCTTTAAGCAGCAAAGCTTTTTATTTGATAGGCATGACTGAAGGCTGGTTTACCTGTGCTGTTCATGCTGCCGTGGCTGACGTAATTGAGGAGTACAAAGCACCAGAACAGGCAAGTGAGATTAGATGCTAACAGTGATAGCTTCCCAAGTCCTCTGGAGCTGTGTAATTGCAGCTGGGGTGGAAGGGCTTTCTGAATTTTTAACTTAAGTTGATTTCTAATTCTAAGCTACATGTCTGAGCCTGGATCAGATGGAAATTGCCTCCTCCTCAGTTCAGCCTACAGAAAGGGAGACAGAGCAGTTCCTAGCCTGCTGTAATTGCTAAGGCTTGAACTTTTCCTGGCAGGTGAATCCTGCCCGCTTCTTGCTCCAGTGAGAGTAACAGGCTTCCCCTTCCCCCTGCGCTGTTGTGAGAGCAGCAACCTGCAGCTGGTGAGAAACAGTAACTTCCACTGTTTGCAAGGTAAATTCATGCCTGTCCCTGAATCTGCACAGCCTCGTTTGAGTGGACTCTTGATTTAGCTGTGTCAGTACAAGAGCTGGTAGTCCCAGCTACTTGTCATTGCCTTTTCCCAGGAATTAATGCCTTCTCACGATGTGTTTGCAGACGTGCATGTGTAAGTACCCCTCGACCCACTTCAATCAAACTGGGCTAGCAAAAACCTCCTACTTAATCCATTTAAGTCTGGCCCAGGTTGACTGAAGTAGCTGAGGGGGTGTCCACACGAGCCTACTCTGCAGGCAGATCTCAAGAGGTGGTAATTTCCACAAGAAGTAGGACGGGCTGAGCAGGGGGATTGGATCTGAATCAGCAGCTTCTCCCATCCCTTGGGCTGCAGGCAGAGGAGGACTCCAGCACACGGGCCCGCTGGGCAGCTCAGCTGGCACAGCTCGGGAAGCTGCCATGGAGCAGCTGTGGCCTTCCCATAGTTACAGGAGAAGAACTTTGTGCCGAGCAGCTGTGGCCAAGAAGGCACAGCAGAATAAAGACCTTGCAAGCTCCTCAAGCTCCCCCGTTCAAGTCTTTGTCCTTGGTCAAGCGTTGGTGAGGGTAGAGGTCCGAATTAAGGTCAAATTAGCATCAAAGTGGATGCTCAACATTTGTGTTGCCAGTTCCTGGAACGACTGCAAGCACCCACATTCCTTGGATGTCTGCAGTATGGCAGCTTCCTCTAAGAGGTGTCTGACCCAGAGCTTGTGTAGTACTGAGCTCACAGACCCACGAAAAGCATACATAAGAGCCAGGATCAGTGCTGGGAAAGGCTTCCTTTCTTCCAACATAGTGCTGCTGTTAAGACCCTTGTCATGGAGGTTGCAAGTATTTACCTGGCTCTCTGGTTGGCTTGGGTCTGCAGAGGAATTTTAACCTCAAATCTCTAAGGTTAGTGTTTTCATAAGATTTGGATTAGATTAAAAATATGATAGGAGATCCAGGCGGTATTTAGGACTGGGGGCAGGGAGAATATCTGCATAAATTCTGCGCCATGGCTGTGACTTTATGTTGAAGGGATAACTACTAAAAAGATTTGAAATGTGCCCTGACCGTTGCATTCATGCTGAGGTGTTTTTCTCTTTCCATTAGCGACTTTTACTGATCTCATTTTTTTAATGAGTAGTAAGTAAGTCAAAGGTTGAAGTGATCTTCCTCCTTCAGGAATTACTGACAACGTTCCCCTTTCATTTAGAGGAGGCAGAAGTTGAGAGGTCGTGCAGATACCAGAAACACTTATGCAAGGGATGTGAATGAGGAGGAAATACTCACTGCTCTCACTGTTTTAGGGCCTGGAGAAAGATGACGAGCCTTCAGGCGATTCTCAGCCTGCTGCTGATCCTCCTGCTTTGTCTCTGCCTCTTACCCACTCCTGGCTGGGAGGGACAGGCACTGGGAATGGTAGCTGCATGCTTTCTGATGAGTCTCTGGCCAGATCTCTCTGTATAACAAAGATTCAGCCAATCTGTGTCCCCTTTATGCAGCACAAAGAGATGAGGCAGGGCAGTGCAGTTGCTCATACATATTTCAATTCCTTTCTTTCTTTTCCTTAGGGTTGTTTTCACTTTTAGTTTAAAACGGGGTAAAACTGGCTGCCCTAAAGCTAGCTCCTCTTCTATATAGCTTATTCTTGTTGATTTAAAAACAAGAATCATGAGAAAGATTTGCCAGTGTAGCATTTGCTATGCAACATTTACATGCAGCTGCTTTGAACTAAATTCCCAGCAGAAGTGAAAGGATTTTGAGGCTTCCAGATCTTAGCAGACTACTGGTTTTTTGCAGACAGAAATCTGTATCATATGTACTTCTCCAGAGATCCCTCCCAGCCAGCTAGGACTGTACTATCCTTCTCCTACCCCACTGAGACATATCACCAGCTTTTGGGAGGGGATCCTTCTGGACCTAGAAAGTTAATTAGTTTTGCTTGCAAATGTCTGCCACTGAAGTGACTGATTACTTTTTGGAGAGAAGGAAAACTCTTTGTCTCTAGAGTTGAAAACAGCAAAAGCCTACAAATTTGTATATATTTTGGTGCTTATTTCTCTTCTATGGGGCAAGACTGTTCTCCATATGTGGGGAAAAAAAATTTCCAACTGTTCTACTTCAGTTCAGGAGTTGTAGGTTGAATGATAAATCTAGTCTTACATAACAAGAATATGATCAGGAATATATGAAGGCCATTTGCAAATCAAATGCTGGTAATTTCAGGTAAGATAGTCTTGCCTGCAGCCTGGCCAGTTTCACAGAAGCTGAGAATCTGTTGACTCTGATAGTTTTTTTAGGCAATGAAACCATGATCTAATCCAGGGCCAGAGCAGTAAACAAGTGGTTTGATGTTTGGACATGTAAGGTAACTAACTCAGTTAAGGGAATGCAGGTTGCCTTGAGGTGAGGTGAGGATGTCTCCTGTGTCCACTCAGGAGCCTCCTCACTCCTTGGTGGCGATGACAACTTCAGCGAGCGGACACTTTTCTCCTTAGGAGCAGGATCAGTTTGATGCCCCATAAATCTTTTTAGGTATTCTGTTCATTCTTCAGAGAAGTATCATGAGGGTTAATTATTTCTCTGCTCTGACTCAGACCGTGATTTTGTGCCAGAGGATTCTGGCAGTAAGTATAATCCTGGTGATACCCTCAGTGAGGAAACCATTGTTAGCGATGTTGATGAGGAAGCGCTAATGGAAGCCTGATATAGAAACTGAGAGACCTAAGGCAAACAAAGGAAAGAGGCTGGAAACCTGGCTGGTTTCAGCCTTCCGCAGCAGATCTCATGAAAACTAACTCTTTGTCTTCTTCCCCCTTGCACCTCCCCATCCAAACTCAGGCTGCAGAATGGCTCTCCTGGGGCTGAGCTGTGCTAGAGGGAGGGAGGAGCTGTGCTGCTGGAGTCCTGGTGCCGACTGGCATTCCCTAGGGAAGATGTGCAGCAAGGGGCAGGTTTCAAACAGAGTGTCTCCTCTGCAAAACTGGGTTACCAGATGGGGGCTGAGGCCCTGGCTCTGCCCAGGCTCCAACAAGGCATTGCTCCAGAGCCAGTTGGCACTGTGAATTATAAATACATTGGCCATGTTACTCTATTTAGGATGAGTGCTCTGGAGTTAGATGAATGCATGAATAAAACATATTTTCCGCTCTGCTCTTCTCTCTCTCAGTATTTTATAAACTCATGATAAAGACTGGGGATATTTACCTGCTTGTAACTGTGCTGAGGAGGGCAGAAGGGCTCCCTGCATCAGCACACAGACCTAATCACAACTGAATCCTTTAAGAGTTTCCCTTGTCCCAAAGAGATTATTTTCCTCTCCTGGTCTCGTGTGGTTTCCAAGGCCTGGTTTAAACACATACAATGACATAGGGTAGATAGCTATTTTCCATACATGGCCTTGTATGGTTGTTCAGCAGGAAGCATTCATTCCTTTAAGACAGTTCTGAAAGGGGTTCTGTTCTGCTCTCCAAAAGGGAAGCAGGCAGGATTATCTTGGGTCACATCTTTCTTCTATTAGTCAAACGGTGAAACCAGACATCTGAGTTCAGGCTGTGACCTTACCCTGTGCTTCCTGACAGATGTCACAAGTTTTCAGTTGTCCCTGGTTTATATGCAGGATTCTTCAGTCCCCCTGGCAATCTGCATTCTTTCTGGAGCTTTTTCCTGGTATCTTGGGCCCTTGGGAGATCACAGCCTTGCCTTGGTTTCTATGTGACTGCTTAGCTAGCCACTCTAATAATTCACTGCCTTAGTCTGGATCTCTCTGCTGAACAGTGTTAAAGGTATTCATGGTCTTCTCTGACGTTTCTTGATGCTATTCAACCTATACAGTGTTCCTTCAACTTGCATTCTTCCTGGATGCCTCCAGAAGCAGTACAGCAGTCTCCAGCATTTCCTGACACTGCGGCCCCTTATAGCAACCAGCAGCTTACACATTTGTCATTCAGCTCACAATCTGCTTCACTGTTTCTGGCACCTTACGGTTGCTCTCTCATTCCCTAACATGCTGTAGCCTTCTTCAGGCTCAGCAGCTGCTCCAAAAAGGTTCCTAAGGCTGGGGAGCTTTTTGCTGAAAGCATTTTCCAGATTCTCCCTTATGCTCTCTAGCAATGAATTTTTTTCCCATTCCATGATATGATGTGTTTTTCCTTGGCATATTTCTAATTGCTTCTTCATTTACCTTTAGTGGTCCCTGATGTCCAGCATCCTGTGTTACTCCCCATAAAATATGGACACTCTGACTTTGTAATTTCAAACATCCTTGTAGCTCTACCCCCTCAGTTAGCTGACTGGTTTTTGTGTCCCCAGCAATTCTCAACCTTCTCTGGTTTTCCTCGCCATCCTGAGGCTTGCATCTCGCACCACTGTGAGGCCTTCTCAGACAACTTTGCTATGATGATGTGTCCTCTGGTTTTCTGTATCACCCTGGGATGTTTCTTGACACACATATCTTATTCAGCTTCCCTTATGTCCCACAGCACTACACAGGCTTTTCCTACATCCTCAGCAACTTTCATGGTACCCTGATGTCCCCTGGCTGTTATCTGGCTCTCTTTGATCTTTCCCAGCTGAATCGCAGCATTCTCTTAATATCCCTCTATATATCCTCTATGATCTTCACAGGCACCTCTGGCTTGCTAATGGTTATTTCCACATTCTTTTTTAAGTTTGACTCAAAACATTTTCACACATCTACAAACGTTTGCAGTCATGCAGCCAAAAAGGAGTTCCTAGTAAAGTAGTAGTTCAAGCATTCATTTAGTTTCTCTGACAACATTTTCTTTAGGAAAATACATAGCTGTCCTCATGAATTTTGGGAACAGGAGACTCTCACTGCGTTTGCAGAAATGTATAGGAGTGGTCTGAGGCTCTCCTACTAAATGACTAAAATAAGGTGAGGATTATACCATGGTGGGCTTGCCCTGTGTGTAAAGACCCTGCAGCAAATACGACTGGCAGTGCTCTTGAAAATTTGATCCATAACTTCCATAAAGAGAAGCAGTGCCTTTGCTTCTCTTTGATAAAATGCATATCACTGTTCAATGCAAATTCACCCGGTAATATTAGCAATGTACTTGAAATATTTGGGTTCTGTGGAAGATTAAACTCTTGCTATTCTTACATTAGATGTCTTTACTCATAATGACTAATAAGAAAATCCTGAGTTGGATATGAGGAAGCAATTTTTACTTGCCTGCTTGCAGGTCCCAAAACCTGCTTGATGTTTAAAGTTTTCAAACAGAAAAAAAGAAACAGATGTTGAAATTTATGAAGCTGTAGAATTTGCTTTATTCTTGTATCACCTCTTGAAAATAAACAAGCATGAAATAATACAGGTTACGCTGCTCATTACCTATTTATGTTGCACCATCATCAATCACCTGGTATAATGTAAGCCAACAGCATCCATTCCACATGGATACCATTATAGAGTGAATATTTATCCTTCATAAAAATTCCAATGCTCAAGTATGTTTGCATACTTTCACTCTTTTCTTGTCCCCAGTGCTTTGATTGCAGTAAGAATCCTAAAATATGTTTATTCCTGTTGTCTTGTGCAAACATGTGCTGCACCCAATCCTGGTTTCCACTTACAAAAATTACAGAAAAACTCCTGTGATATAAATCATACAGTAGAGCCTTACAGTTTTATTTAGTTCCTTAGTCAACCATGCTTTTAGTTATCCCCAGCACTAGATGCCATGTTTAACAGTGCAAGGGCTACATGCTTATGTGCTTACTTTATTTCCTTTACTGCCCAAGTTCTAAAGCAGTCAACAGCACTTTAAATATGGATTTATGACTGCTCACGTACCCCTGAACTGCAGGGGAGGGAGGATAAAAATGTTACTGGGTGCAGTGGGGTCAATTTCTTTTTGTATGAAAGGGCTGTTTAGCAGAGGGGGAGGAAGGTGAACCTGGTGCCAGCTATTTTTGCACTGGCCAAGTCCTGTCATCAAAACTGCAGAGGGGCTGTGCTAACTTAACTCTGCAGTGGGGTCAAGTTGAACTTCCAGATGTACACTTCTACGGACCCCTGCTCCTTCCCTTCCCCTCCGTTCACTTCTGGGACATGTGCAGGAGCCATCTCAGCTGGCTGGACATCACCACGTGAAGGCTATGATGGTTGTGACCACTCTGAAGAACCTAATTCAGCAAATGTTCTGAGTTCAGTCAGGTCCTCACTGGGTATAAATGGGTTTTTTTAACATGAAAGCTGAGCTGGACCTGGCAGCTTTGAAAACTTGTAGATCTGAGGGGAAAAGAAAACAAAACAATATTGAATATAGTCTATATGACTTTTGCATCAGATAGATGTTTCTTTTATAGTTTTTCCTTGGTAGGAATTTCCATGGTGTGAAGGATTTCCCTGTGGGTGCAGACCGGGCATGAAGGGTCCTCTGGAGGTAATTTGGTCCAACCTCCATTCCAAGTGAGGCCAAGTAGATGAGGCTGCTCTCTGATGATCCTTCCCTGAGAGACTGCCCATGGTGAAAGCAAAACCTTCAAGTTTAGATTAGGAAAGCATTTCTTAAGCTTCTTATGGGCACAGATTGATCTCTCCTGAATCATTTGTCTTCCCAAGATTTTTCTGACTGCAGCAGTTCTGCCCAGACTAGGGAACAGCTAACTTCTGCTGATAGCAACAGCTCAAATTCCTCCAAGGTGAGGGAGTGAGAATTGATCAGAGTTTACTTGTTTAATGTGTGAAGATCCATTTCTTTGCCTTGGAAGAACTGCAGTGCAGCGAGCAGCTACATGAGCTTGCATAAGTACTTGCAGCCCGTTCTCATGCCCACGTCCTGCAGGAAATGAGCAGCATCTAGTAAGTAGATCAATTACTATTCTGTATCTTGTTTTTTACTATGTATCTCTTTTTCTTTCTGAAATGTGCCTAACTTTATGGTTCATTCTTCTTAGTTAAGAAGGAAAATATTTTTTCTCTCTTACATGTTTTAGACTCTTGGTGGTTCTATATGAATCCTTTCTTTGGAAAGGATACCCTGAACTGTCTTTGGCCTAGCACTGGGTAAATATAAGAGAGAAGTGCTGGTTAACAAGCAGACTGAACAGAGGCATTGCAAAATTAGGTTTTCTACTGCTTTTGCTTTGTAATTTGCCTCCTGGTTGATGTAGCAGCATTACCTCTAGCAGTACTTGTTCTCTCTTTAGCCTCTGTATTGATATTTCTCCCAATAAGTGAGGAATCTATTTTTGTGAGCATCTTGTGACAACCGGCTCAAGTGACATAAGCCACTGAACAAATCAGGGCTAGATTCAGAGTAGGAAATTAGAGGGCGAAGTCTCCACATTCAAATAGCATCAACAGATTCATCTGGACCAAATTTTTGTCCTTCAGCTTGTGCTTGGTGTGACAACTGGCCACTTAAAATAGCGTAGAAATGAAAAAGAAAGGAAGCTGTGTCAGTACTTTCAGTCCCGCTGCGGAAGGTGTTGGTTCACCCCTAATGCATAATGTACAGCCTCTCCAAAATACACATCCCATCAGTTCCCAGGATCTGCAGTGTTATAAAGCAGCTTGGAAAAGAAAAGGAAGAATAACTTTCTCCAAAGGCAGCTAGAGAGAGAAGTCTGAGAGAGCCCTGGATATAATTACCTGAGCTGGAGTCTAGCCAGGAGAATGCTGAGCTAAGGAACAGTAAAGTCCTGACTCTGCACAAGGGATCCAGACAAATTTAAAAGAAACTGCAATAACAGAAGTGGGATTTGAGCATCTGGGAAGACGTTTGAGAGAGTGAATGAATACAAACTAAGGCCTCTAGGGAGTCTGATAGGAAACAAAAAGAGCAAAATGAAGAACAGCGTATAATGGTAATATATGTGGCACTGACTGTCTTACACTCAGGGCTACCTGATAAAACTGTTTTTTCTGCATGATCTAAGACATCTAACTTCTCTGAGTTCATTTACCTCTCTACACAATCCAGAATACATGAACGTGGATGGAAATGAGACACTGTTTTGTTCTTAAATAGTGATGAATAAGAACTGAGTCAGACCTGACAAATATGTTAATTTTTTAACCAAGCAGCAGGTTAATTAGCCACCATTAAGAGAAAGTTTGTGCAGGAAGAAGGATTTCTCTCTCTGTTGGGCTGCTCCCCAGCTAAGGAGACCTGGTCTCAGCCCAGAAGTATTTTACCTTTAATCCCCAATTTCTTAAAGGGTAGTTATTCTAACACTTGGCCACTATTTCTTGACAGGGCTGGTATCATACAAACATTTCAATTTTCCTTCGCTTTTTCCTCTTTTACAACTTTTCCTCTTCTACCAAGTCTTCACAGCTCCAGAATCAGCAAACCAATATACCTGACAAAATGATGATAAGGGTCTGTTATTAACTACTTTTCGTTTTAAGATCCTATTCTTGGGGTGATTTGTTTTTGTATTTGTTGGGAGCTCAAAGCATACCCAGGCAGTTACCATTGCTCAGACCATGCCCAAAGCTTTTTGGTCCTTCCAAACTCTTCTCATTCAGGCACTCTAAATGGTTTATAAGGTTTGTTAAAGAGACGTGGTTCAAAAAAGAATGCAAATGCAAGACTGGGGAGCTGATGGATGTGAGCAGGAAAGGTCATCCAGAAGGCAATGGTAAAAAAAGGAAAAAGAATAAAAATAAAAAAGGAAGGGCTGGAGGGAAGGTGGAACATGGGGAAATCCAAGTGGGCTAGTGTCTGGAATGTGAAACTGTGCATTCTTCCCACTGGCAGGTTTTTTCTTACTTTCCCTAAGCTGTTCCTTTTTTCACATTTCTTTTTCCCCTCTGGCTCATTTGTTTTATGCCAAGAGACTTATTTGTTTTTCCTGGCTTATTTGTAGTGCATCTGGATTTAGGCACCCTGATAAATCAGTTCCTCTGAAGACTGTGATCTAAAAATGAATGTTGAGTTGGATTTTGAGCTAATTTAAACTGATATACATCTGCTGAAGTGAAGTTTAGCCATGTAAAATTCCACTGCTTGAGCAAATGCATAAACAATGAACATTATTCCTCTTCAGTGTGTCAGAAAAAGATACTGTCTGCTCCTTCCAAAAAGATTATTTTAAATTTGAGACACGTACCTATAAATGTCTGTATTTTGCAGTTTTGAAAACCTAAGCATGGAAATGTATTATGTTAAGACATTCCACACGCTTCAAGAGATTGTCTTCTACTGAGCACATTATTTTTGAGAAGAGCTAAACCTTTCATTAGTTTTATCTGCCTGAATGTATTGGCTTAATTGTGTGTGTTATTTGCTCTATAATATCACGTGTGCTTACTGTGCTTTAGCAGACAAACATAGGCTGGGGTCAGAATGCAAGCTCAGACAACAGTCTGCAATTTTCAACACCCTGCAGGATTTGGGATTTTGTTAGTAATTTTTTGGTTTTTTTTATTATTAAACACAGAACGAGAGCACCATGGAACTGATTCATCTTAGACACTGTACTTTTATGACTGGCTTGGAATTGAAAATATATATTTTAGTGGCAGCTTTGCTTCTGATCTTAGGGAAAGCACTGATGGGAATTAGCTGCTGTGACTTAAAAAAAAAAAGGCAGATAATTAGAATTCAAATTTTAATCTTGCTGTCTTTGAGAACGAAACAAAGTCAGTAACAATCTAACATCATGTCCCTTGCTACTCTTCACTTTAGTCAGAGGAAGCCTGATTCCCACGGATGCCGAGAACATTACTCCATGTTGAGAGATGAGCTCTGGTGAATTCTGCTGCAGCAGCTACAGGAGTGGCTGCCTTGGCTTCCCACCTGCTGCTTTGCTGGAGGTTATTGACACGCAGGCAACCTTGGGTGTAAAGAGTGTGCCACACCTCAGTTTCCTCATGGAAAGCCTGGTTGTCTGCTTACATTCACGTCAGCTGGATTTTTGACTGGGTTTGCACTGATGTCTCTGCAGGGGTGGAAGCAAAGACTTCCTGCTGCATCAGGTGGAAACCTCCTTCAGAAGGGCAGGTTAGCTGAGGGTGGCAGCTCTTGATTCTACCACAGCAATGCTCATCTGGCAGAGTCAGCTTGTGGCGTATGACAATTGTATGTCAACAGCAATTCGACAAAAAAAGGATTAGGGACTTAAATGGTAAAATAAACAAAACTACACATGTATGGAAATAAGAGAAAGGCAAAATGCTTTAAGGTCCAAACAAGAATACCCAAGGTGAGTAAAATGACATCTTCCTTTTCTAGCAGGTATTTTTGTTGTCATATGCACGAGGGCTAAGTGCCACCACATCAGTGGTGTTTAGGCCTTTGGTTATCTCTGAAGGTACGAAAATTACACTTGGAACAAAAGTGCGAGAGCACTGTGGCCTCCACTGGATCTACCACCTGCCATTAGAGAAAAGAGCTACCATCAACTTTAAACATTTGGAGTGGCATACAGGCATGCCAGCCCTAACTAACTGTTCTTGTTCTGTAGACGAACTGGAGACATGTTTGGACATCTAATTTCTTAATTAATTATTCACCTAAGTCCTGACCAGAAGCAAAACACATTTGTCCAGCCAACTGTGCAGTCGCTCTGGGAACTGCTGAGCTCCTGCCTTTTTGGTGTGCTGTTGAAAATCAAATTATATAGCTTTAGCAACAGAACTGTAATTAGGGTCAGTAGAAAACTGTGGGTAGGATAATATTGTGGATTCTGCAATTTTTTGTCATGTTGCTCCACAATATGCCAGAAACCGGTAGTTTTATTGCTCCATGGTGCATTAACACTGTCAGTGAAACATCCCCTGCTTCCTGATGTGGAACTGGCCCTTCTGTGAGCCTGTTGCCAAGGCTGCCCTCAATTTACAGTAATTCACAACTGTGCTCCTCCTGGAGTTGATGGAAAAGCTCCTGTTAACTCCTGTAGGAGCTGGACAGGTCTAGGCAGGGAAAATAGGGATGGATAAGGAAGATGATGGAGCAGAGCTGAGGAGAAAAGAAAGCAGCCTATGGTGTTTCATTATAATCTCCCCAGTATCACTGGCTCTCATACTGATACCACCAGGAGGCTTTTTCATAGATTAAAATTATGTTATAACTAGAAGTTAATCAGTTCTTATTTTCCTGTTCTCCATCACACTAAGAAAATCTCTGCTCTAGGCTACTGCTGCTTCTGCCTCTGGGCTCTTAAGCTCCTCCTTTTTCTTCTTGGATTTTCTTTTCCTAACTCCTCATCCTTCCTGCACATCTTTATTCCAGCTGTTTCCAGATCTTGCCTCTTGGGGGGCTCCATTCTCTCCACGTGCACCATTCCAACCCCCGAAATAATCAGCTGTGAGCAGGCTAACGACTGACTGTGATGTGTCATTGCTGGCCCTTTCAGCCAGGAGAATACACCTCTTGAGATCATTCTTTCAGGATGTCAGCAAATTCAGGCATACGTTACAAGACTGATATCATAATTGGAAGGCTGCCTAGGACCAGTTTTTATTGAAAAAAAATTAAAAAAAAAAAAAAGCTGTTTTAACTCTTGTGACTATAGCGGTGGTTTGAAGATGTAATACAGGTTCAAATAATTATTAAGATAATGCAAGATCAGGCTCAAGCTTCATTCCTTGTGACAGGAGAGGGAAATAAAAATGAAGGAGGAAAAAAAAAAGAGCTAATTGTGGAAAAGAAGCACAGAAACAGAAGAGGTGGAAAGGAAAAGAGCGGTGAAGAAATATAGAATGCTTTCATTTTTTGTTGAAAAAGTGTGAAAAAAAAAGAAAGAAATAAAAGCCCAAGATGCAAAGAAAAAATAAAAGGAGGAAGAGTAGGAAGAGCAGCAAGATAAGCTGGGGGTTGGTTGAATTCTATTTGAGCACTGCAGTGAAAAGTTCCAGCTATGGAATTACAGTCCAGATTCTTTAGATTGCGAAGTTGTCCGTGAAGAGACTGGGTCTCCGACTTAGGGACTACCACTACCCAAACACTTCCTAAGAATAAAAGGCTGAAGTAACCGTGGCGCACCAGATGACTTGAAGGAACCTCTGCACGAGGTGTAAGAAATAGACTGGATAAAAATGGGAGTGCTCAGAGCAGATGAGCAATGGTTGAGCTCCAATTGTTGTATTCTTGTACCTCCTGCTTTCCGAACGCAGTGAGATTACAAGTTCCCTTCACACTACTTTAGGTGTGTGTATATATATACACACGCACATGCATATCAAAGAGTTTCTTAGCTTTTTAAGGAAGGAAAGTTGATTTCCTTTCATATCTTACTACATTCAGTTCCCTTTGTTTCATTGGAAGGAATTCCAGGTCCACAGATTGAAGCAGAGGTTCACGGACAGCTCTGACCATGCAGAAGTGTATCATGCCTATGCAGGCTGCAAGGCGAAAAGGCGTCCATTTTTTTAGTAGATCTCAATAGGAAAAATAGAAAAATACTGCAAGTCAGAAATTTTGGGTTCTATTCCAGATTCTGGGAGGAACCCAACTAGGCACAGAGTCAGCTCTTAACACAACTCTGAAGTGTTCAGTTCCTAGTTACTCTAGCCTTTCCTTCTTACCCTCCCAATCTCTCCCCCTTTTAGCCTTACATCTCTTTGTCTCCATCCCTGTTTCTCAGTCTCCTTTCAGCTTCAGGTTTTAGTCCCCACCATTGCCATATTCCAGCTGCCAGGAGCTCCTTCTCCTAGTCCTCATCCTAAGGCTCCCTTGCTTCCAAGCTCCATGGTACTCCAGGTACTCCCAATATCTTGCCACAGGGCTGCTCCCTCTGTGTTCCCACCTAGGTCTCTGTCACAGCACACAAATTTAATCCAAGCCTGCACATTCTTGACTGAATGACTGAAAAGCAATTGTCAGAGGTTTGGTCAAACTGAGAGGCTTGTGAAAGGAACAGCAAAAGTTGCCTTCTTGATATCAGCATTTGTGATCCCTCCCTCCTTCAGAGTAAGGATGGGCTAGGTTTCCTACAGGAAAGGATGTGAATGGTTTTAAGGCAATACAATATCCTTTTTTCTTACCTGGGTTACTTGGGCTAGAATTATCTTGAAGTATTGAGATGAGGTGGATACCCACCTGTCATCGTTAGTACTTGCTAATGTTGGAATACTGTAATTCAACAAGAAAACAGTGAATTAAATGGAGAGTGTAAAAACCTCAGCTACATGAAGCCTTATCTTTATTCTCCATAATGTCACAACCTCTTTTACAAAATAGCTAAATCTGCTTTGAAAATTGCAACCGAAGACCTCAGTTCCCATTAAACACATTTACAGGCTCTCGGACTTCCTAGGAAGGGGAGCTTATCACTGTGAAGGCAGAAATGGAGGCACAGAGGCATCAGAGGGTGGTTTCAGAGTGCCACAGGGGATGGGAGGGAGAAGCAGATCCCACATTACCTTCAATTCCTGTTGTCTTCTAGATATCATAATTCTCTCCCCATGGTGTCAATGGATTCAAGGAATTCACAGTGACTGAGGCATAGTGAGTGCACTCCAGGTGTGCCAGGAAAGGCAGACATCAGCAAGGCGGTCTTGTGCTGTATGCCAGAGAGACACAAGCAGTTCTTTTCCCAAAGAAGTTCATTATCTAGGATGCTGTTTGCTGTTGTATCAGTCATGCCAACAGTTAATTCATGACAGGGCCCAACCTACTCAAAAAATCCTTATGACTTGCAGGATCATGGCTTGAGAAATGATGTTAAAAATTAAAGCGTGGAAGTTTTTTGCTGACTCCACCTGGCCAGCTTATTTATCACTTAGCACATGACCACAGCTGTCACTGATTTACATATGAAACATGAGAGGGTTTTTTCCTCAGATCCTGATGTCCCAAGGCTATGCATGTGTACACAAACCATATGTAAAAGAGAGGAGCTCTGTTTTCCAAGTGTGAAAAGGAAATTGTTTTACTGTGAGACAAACGTCATTGGCATCCCTTTCCCTTTGTTCCCAAATACGGTAAAGAGCAATAAAGCTGTTTGTGGACTATAATGTGATGTCAAGTAAGAATGCACAGTTCCCATTTTTTTATGCCTGTATGTGTATAACAATGTCAGTATGGGCATCCAAAGAATGAATGGTTATGAAATACTGAGCAGCAGCAATGTATAAAAGGTAAATGACACACAGCAAAGGAATCTCCCTTCAAATCCCATAGCACATGAAACCATTTTGGTCTGTGACAACTACACCACTAGATTTTTTCCATGTTTATCCAAAGTAGCTTAGTAAGCATAACATGCATGCCATTCACTAAGTCTGTGCACCAAAATACAGAGTATGATGACCCTAAGCAATGTCTCCAATGCTTCTAAGCTTGTCAGAAAGGGGGACTGGCTGCTGCTACCTCTGTGAAGTATCTATTTCAATTAATTTTTGTGAAGAAGTGACAAAAATAGCTCTCATTCTACTACAGCTCTTCAACTGTTATTTCGGTGGAATTACACCTGTGTAAATTTCTTAGAGGTAGGAGTTGTGCACATGTTCTGGGAGCTAATGAGACTTCAGAAAAGGTTGTCAAGAATGGCACAAGACATATCTATTATTTTTGATTCAGAACGAACCCATTTATCTTTTCTCTTTGCTAAAAAGGGCAATTTCAGGGTTTTTCTGGTGACTGAAAGAAAAAAGTAATGCTAGATGCAGGCTTCCTTCTGTCCCATATGTCTTAAGTGTACAAAGCTTTTTTTAGAGAATAGCTTTCTTTCAGGGCAAACCAGTTCTTACTAAAAATAATTCTTATGAGATCAGATAAAATGAGAGGAATGCTGTTGGCAGATCCTGATGCCTTATTTACAAAAGAAAAAAAGGGCTAAATCAGCCTAATCCAGGCCTGTAATACAAGGAGAGAGCTGAAGAACCTTCCCTGCTCCCCAGGGCTGTGGTTGATAGCTCGAGAGCTATTTTGGTTGGTGTGGTCAGAGGATGCAAAGTGCCCGGACAGTCGCCTCCACCAGTCTGCCTTAACCCCTGGGAATGCCCTATGGAGCCGTGCACAGCCCCATGCTGGGGCTTTTGGAAAGGCACAAGGACAAGCTCCGTGCCCAGCTGGGGGCCTGCAAACACAAAGCACAACAGCATCTCTTAGATGGGTCACACCTCCCTAGATACGCATCTGTTTAATGATAAACATTCAGGTCTAGCTGTGACAGAGCTCGAAATACAGCAAGGACTGGCTACCTGGTGATTCTCCCTCCGGCAGGTCTTGAGATCACACCCAGTATGAAAGTAAAACTTAGATGGCTTTTTAGTGTTAATGTGCTCTTGGCTTTGAACGTCACAGTTCTGTCTCCTCTTCCTTCATGCCAACGTCTTCTCTCCAGCCTTTAGTACTGAACAGCGCCAGACCCCTGCTAATTTCTGGTTTTGTGTATAATTTTCCATTTTTTAGCCCATTTTTGAGGTAGACAGCAAGCCTCTGAGGCAGGGACTTGCGTCATCTATTAAAAAAAAAAGCTTAGTAATTATTTATGATTCGTTTGTTGCAGCATTTGTGTACATTATTTAATAACAGATAGGGACCACAAGTGTTGAGCAGACAAAAAGATCCACATTGTCAGGCAGACTGAAAGTGATTTTGCAGACTTCACATGTTGTCAAATACCTACATCAGTAGACAAATTTACTGCACATCTAAATTAAAATCCACCCAAAGCAAACCAGTTGCCTTTTCGTTGCATAAATATTTGTTGACACAAAGCATTGTGAGTTGGTTATCCACAGTTACTTGAACTGCATCAAACAAGCTGACATGGAATTGTTTGGTCTGGTTTTACATCTAGCTATCTTTACTCTTTGTTTAAGAGCAAAATTGAAAGGTTTGAGATGGGTTGGGGTCTTTGTCCTTCAAATAAAGCATTTCCTTATAAAGAATTCACTGACTGAATGTGTTAAAAACGTGTCCCTCAAACAGGTTAATTTTATTTTCGAACTAGAAGATGAATGCCAGGATCCAGTTGTTCATTTATAATTCAGCACTAAGCTAAAGGAACAAGGGCAGAAAATGCATAGTTGTAAATCACGCTTGCAGCCACAGAACAATATAATGCCAAGCAGCCATTTTAGGTTTTTGGTTGCTTTATGCCCTTTCCACATAATGAAGCCTGTTAAATGAATCCTTATGGGAATTGTTCCTGAGGTTTGTGTTTTGTACATGAAATTCCAAGTACAAGAGTTTAATTCTGTGAAGTAAATGGTCTGTATTCTGTACAAATTAGTTCAAGGTACTTTTTTTTTTTTTCAGAAAGGCTTCTTGCTTTCTAGGTATAACAGCAGTTTTATCCTTTTAATAAAATGTAAACCCAATGTCTCTGAAAAAAAAAAAACCAGTGGAATTATTTCTGTCAGAGGAAATAAAGGTGGCAACTGCAAATCCTGGTGTATTTTACTCAGAAGAATTCCTAGATAGTCTATAGCTAAATACATGGACCACATCCTCCCTTCTCCTCTATTACGGAAATCTCGGAAAGAAATAAACTGTTGCTGTTTCACTTCAGTCTTCAAAGTGAAGCCCTAACAGTGGATGGAGTAGAGGCTCTACTCAGTAAATGTATGTAATTCTAGCCCACTTTTTCTCCTAATGCTTTTTTGATGAAATTACCACACTTTCTCTTCCCAAAATTTGCTTGTGGATAGATGTATTATTTTTCTCAGTGAGAAATAATCCAGGTGTCCAATCAACCCAAAGGTTGTACATTAATTATTTCTATTTAAGTCAATTAGAACAGTGCAGATGTCTTTTCTATTTGATGATTTGCTTCCAGAGAAAGACTAGAGAATTAATTAAAATACACAATCTAATTGAACGGAAAATCGTAAGATTTTGTTTCTAGGAAAAAACTTGTGAGTACAGGGGATCTAAAGTTGTGCATTTATATCTAAGTAGAGAACATATCATCTCAAGCCACTCCACCAAAGTTTGAGCCTGAGGTCAGTTTTCAGACTGAGTCTAATTTAGTTTCAGAAAAGAGCTTAAGGTTCCCAACATCCAGAGACCTGGGTGGGGGCGTAGGGGGGGAAACATGTGATTTTGGTTTCAGTTAATTTTAGATTTATTTCTGTTTATGAGATCAGTTGTCTCTTTCTAAAAGTGTTTTCATTTTGGCAGACTCCTCAAATGAGAGGCTTATTTCGAGACGTTTCCTGTTGAGTAACTGATGCTGCTGCTGCTGAGAGGTAAAGGGAGACATACACAATGCTGAAGGGAACGTATGGTAGTGTCATGGCAATGACAGGCATGAAGCCAAAGACTGCCATTATCTTTCTTTCCATCCCAGAGGAGCTAAACAGGCAGTGCAGAGGGAGAACACGCTATATGGCATTAGCAGATCTATCCCTCCAGCCTTTTGGGTGCTGCTAGCCAGGTATTCTGAACATGGACTATGATTTGTGTTTCATGTGGTCATAGCTTCCAACCCTTCCCCTTTCCTGCACAAAGATTCCCAGTAAGCTTTGCAAATGGTCTATTTTTGATGAGCACGGGGATTCTTCATCATTTATTTCCACTGTGCTAAAGACACCAGAAACCAGCAAAACAGAATTCTGGATGATACTCCCATTTGGACAAAGCCATTGTAAAGTGAAATAGCAGCAAAGTATCTGTCTTTTGAGGTGAATATTCAGCAATCTTGGCATTTTGAGGAATTATGGAAGATCATTGTTCCCAGCTAAGCATTCCTTTCTGTCTACCCTACTAATGACCACTCCTGTGCAATTACTCCGTAATTTCTATACTCATCTAAAACTCTTATCCAGTTTCACAGCCATAATAACAAATTTAACATTAAATGAAAATTTTCGTTACATAATAACAGGAGAAGAAACAACGAAGATAAAATCCTGGACACTTAAGATGATTTTTAAAAATTACCTTGTGGATTACCAGGATTGTCTCTGCTATTACATTTAAGTCCTCTGAATACACTTGGACAAGCCTTTCCCTGGTTCTTACAACCCGCCAGAACTCCTTTGTACAGTTGCTGTAAGAATGCAGTAGCTGGAGAGAAATCATTAAACAAGTGAGGTCAGCATCTCAGGAGAGTCTGTCTGCAGAAGTCAGTAGGTAAAACCTCGGCTATGGAAAATTCACAGTTTTTGAGGAAAACCTGTTGTGAAAGATTTAGCAAAGGTACACACAGCTGGATATAGGAAGAGAAACACATTTATGGCTGCTTGAGAACCCTCACAGAAACCAGTAAGATGTCCAAAAGGTCTAAGAATTTGAGGGAGAAATGCTTGTGAAGCTGAGCAATTTTGTGAATTGCAGCTGGCTTCACAGAATTCTTAGATGAGGAACAAAAAATGCAAGGCAGTCTCTTGTGTGCTTATTTAATGTAATTAATTCATGCATTTTGAACCACTTTTTTTTGGTGCAAAGGGACCTTAATTATAGCATAAAATTCAGATGTAATTGATGTAAAAGATCTTCATGTAAATGAAAAGATGAGCTGCTGTGTTCGAAACTGAAGGGAAGAAGAAATGCCCTGTTGTAAGGTCACAGTTTGTGTGGGTCAGTCTCAGCTGATTTGTGTTAAACGTTAACTCACAGAGCGAGAACATGCTCAGGTACTTGTGTAGCACATGAACCAGCATTACTGTCATGGGTGAGGCTGTAATGCAGTGATAATGAGGGTAACTTGCTTATTTCTATGAGTTAAAAGATTAATTCCAAAAATTGCCTGAAAACGCTACAAATGAAGAGCTTTGTAGAGAAAGCTCATGGATTTAGCTGTGCTCAACCAGAACTCCTGTGTCCAGCACCTTCCTGCAGCCTGTACCAGGCTGATCTTCCTGAAAAAATCAACAGCTTTGGGCTTTCCTCAGTGATAGGAATGTAAGTGGAGGTAAGAACACCTCTTTCTTAGTTAACATATGAATGCAACTGGAATTTGTTTACTAGGGTGAAATTTCCTACATATTTCCTCTGTATGAGTCACAGACCGGGATTCCAAAGCAATGCTTTTAGTCCCATTTTGTCCAGGTTCAAAGGCCTCACTTCTAGTGGTGTGCTTTGACCTAACATGCTCTGATTCACACATGAAATCCCCCTGGGATTCCCTGGGTTAGTTAATTTTCTGAGCTTTACCTAACCCCTCTCCATTCCCATGCACAGCCTGCAGTAGCTTCCAGCCTGCTCTGAGTTACCGTAAGCATGGTCAACCAGAAAGAACCATTATGAGGCAGGAATCCCTGTGTTTTGGTGGGATAGGAGGCACACGTCTGCTTTCAGCCATCCTCTGGACACGCCATCTGTCCCAGATGGAGAAGTTATGGAGAAGAACGTGAAGTGAATGATGCTTTTTGTCAAATGAATCTTGTAATGTATCTGTTTTGAAACTCCTTTTGAGTTTTCATGATGAAGTTAAGAGATGGAAGGGCAAAGCACAGCAGTTTTATCAGAATAAGTAACTGGCCTTCTTTGGTTTTAAAGCCAAAATTAAACTGATAAATGCAAAGCCCACCTCTACAGTGGCAGACTGACTTTTGTATTATATTTTCTCTGGATTTGGTTTAGAATAATGGTCTATGAAACATGATTATATGGTAATTCCTTTTAAAAAAATACATTCCCTGCCTCTGTAGATCAATGACTTGTTCTTTTCTCAGGAGAAATGCTGATGAATTCATACAAGATTTTATCATTTTTTAGCATTATGACCTTACCATCTTCTTGCTAAAACCCCATTTTTTTTCCCTGCTCTTGTTCTCAGCCACTGCTCCAAAGGAGCAGGCAAGGATTGCCCTTGCTGCTGGCTTTTAGGAACAAGCTTGCAACCTTGTATAGATTCTCATTCAGCTGTGCATTTTTCACCTTATCAGTCACCTCTTACGGAAAGAGATGGGCTTCTTATCTTTCTAGCATTTTTTATCTGAGCGTGTTTTTACCAACACATCAGCTCATATTCGTAGAATCACAAATCATAGGATGGTTTGGGTTGGACGGGACCTTAAAGACCATCTAGTTCCAACCCCCTGCCTTAGGCAGGGACACCTTCCACTACACCAGGTTGCTCAAAGGCCAACCTAAACTGGCCTTGAACACTTCCAGGGATGGATGCCATGATCCAGGTGCAGGACCTTATGCTTGGCCTTGTTGAACTTCATAAGGTTCTCATGGGCCCAAGCCTGTCAAGGTCCCCGTGGCATCCCTTCCCTCCAGCACGCTGACAGCACCACTCAGCTCGTGTCACCAGCAAACGTGCTGAGAGTGCACTCCATCCACAGTCCCTGTCACTGATGGAGGTGGACAGCATCGGTCGCAATGCTGACTCCTGAGGAGCACCACTCATCACTGGTTTCCACTTGGACATTGAACTGCTGACCACAACTCTTGGAGAGCAACCATGCAGCCAATTCCTTATCTGCCAACTGGGAACTTCACCAGACCGCCATGACTTCTCAAATATGACGGATAGTGGCTTAGCCACTTCATCCACCAGAGCCCTCAGGACCCATGGATGCATCTCATCAGGTTCCATGGATTTATACAACTTCACATTCCTTAGATGCTCTTGTACCTGTTCTTCCCTTGCAGTGTGTGGTTTCTTATTCCCCCAGTGCCTGCCTTTGCCTTCTGTGACTTGGTTGGTGTGGCTGGAGCCCCTGCTGGTGAAGATGGAAGCAAAAAATTCATTTAGACCTCACCCTTCTCCATGTCCCAGGTAACCAGGTCTCCCATTTTCTTCTGGAGATGGCCCACATTTTCCCTGCTTTTTGTTTTATCATCAATGTACCTATAGAAGCTTTTTTTGTTGTCCTTGATGTCCCTGGCCAGGTTTAGTTCCATCAAGGTTTTGGCTTTCATAATCTGATCCCTGGCTACAGTCTTCTCTATATTCCTCCCAGGCTACCTGTCCCTGCTTTCACCCTCTGTAGGCTTCCTTTTTCTGTTTGAGTTTGTCCAGAAGCTCCTGGAGGATTTTACTGATGATTTTATGAATAGACCACGCCTATCAGATGCTAATGGTTATGGCTGCTACCAGTTTAGGATGATTCTAAACAATGAACAGGTAAGCAATGGAAAGGTTTTATTTCTTTGCAGATGTGCCAATACCCTATTACAGTTGTTTTAATAATAATAATAATTTAAAACATTGTAAAGCTGGCATTTCCTCTTCACCCACTGGTGTAGTCACAGCAGAATGAATGGATCATTGTTGGAAGAGTCATTTCACTGCACAAAGCAACCTCTATTCACAACTGGAAGGTTAGAAATGTTCAACCAGTCATGACAATTAAATAAAATGATTGTCTGAGCATTCCATAGGGTTACAAATCGTTCTGTCTCCATGCAGTTGGTGCTACCTGTCTTTCATTATAGATCCACAGAATCTTTGAGACTGACAACAACTCTAGAGGAAACAGTCTCATGAAATATGATTTCTGTTTCCGTGTTCAGAAGCAAAGAGCAATTGCTTGTACCTTGAATAAAGACATTAGTTTTGTGCCCAGGACTAGAGACATTGGGGGGAGCTTAGAACAAAGCCACAAAATGCTAATGGAAGCTGTTGAGAAACTGAGCTATGGGAACAATGAAAAAATTTTGTTTAGTGACAGAGAGCAGTTGATATTTTTGGGATAGTTGATGCCTGAAGAAGCCTGTGACAAAATTTACAGCTATTCAGAAGAGAAAAAACCCAGGGAAGATAGAATTTACCTAGACACAGTAAGCCTAAGAGAAACAAGGGAAGTTTTACAAAGAAGAACTTCCTGACAGTGAAATGTATTCCAGATAGTAGAAGGTTGTTTTTTGAAAACTCTGGAAAAAGCCTGGTGGGGAATTTTTATTGGTATTTTCCTGCCTCTATTTATTTACACTCTCCAGAAGATGAATCCTTTGTTATTAACCAGTGAGAAAGCCCAGCATTCAGCAAGGATTTGAATGTAGAGTCTCCAGCAGTACTTTTTAATGAGTGGTATTCTTGGAAAGCAGTCAGTTGACTGTAGTAGCTGAATTCCTGACTGCAGCACACCAGTCAGTGTCAAACACTCAGGATGAGTTGTTTAGAAATAAACCTGTGACACAGGAAATAGGGTACGAGGTGGTTCTGTTCTGTCTGAGGGTGGAAGGAGCTGGAGAAAATCCATCACTGTTTATGTGGTTGTATTTGTGACACATGGGAGCTGAACTAACAGAGGAAGTGGAGAATAAATAAATACTCAGCAGAGAGAGTGATTATAGCTGAGATACAGATCCCTAGTCCTGGAAGCGTGACTTAGGGCCAGTTGCAAGAAATTCCTTCTCACTGATTTTACAGAGTATATCTACATTCTAAAGTAGTTTCTAACTAGTTATAGTAATAATAATGGCATGTGTTAGCGTTGTAATCTCTTAAGAGCTCATTTCTTCACGTCTTTTTATAGAAACATTAATTCTTTTGGCAAAAAATTTTTGTGATGTTCTTTCTAAAATACTGAGGAAGAATATTTTTGCAACTGCTGCTTTGTATATTTTGGGTCTCATGCATGATTTATCACTTACTAAATTTGAAATCCAAATTGTGGAACTGGCTATAGCTATTGCCAGAAAGCAGAATCTGCAGTGCTGGAAAAGGACTAAAAAGGTTATCTTCTGACTAAGCTGCAACCTTTCTTGGAACAATATTTGTATTGTAGGTTACTAACAGCTTTGAAATCCACAGGTGCTCACTCACAATAGCAAAAGTATTGTAATTCATCTATAATCGGGACATTATTTTTACTGCAAGTTATTCCAACTTCGCAGTCAATGGAAACTAACCAGCTATAGTAAAAGTGTTGTCATTCATCTATAACTGGGACAGTACTTCCATCGTAAGTTATTCCAACTTTGCAGTGAATGAAAACTAACCAGCAATAGTAAGTGTGTTGTCATTCATCTAAAATAGAAGGGAGGAGAAAGGAGCAAGATGGACAAAATACAGAACATATTTGCAACGGAGTCTGAGTGAAATAATCCCAGGGTAGTGCAAGGTAGCATTAAGTTGGTGAAATTCAGTACAGGATTCCAACTGAAAGGCTACACCACTCCCTTTGGCATCTGCCTGCCTAATCCTAGGCAGAATGAAGGGGTACAGTGCAGTGAATGTGCTCTGGTGAAGTCAAACCTCTGCTGGGGTTGTAGAAGCTGCTTGCAGAGCTCAGTGCACTTTTAGGTAGAGTGCACTGAGCACCAGTAAGTAATACCTGAGTATTTTAAAGCTGGCGTAAACATGGGAGACTGCAGTGTAGATGTCCTGTACACAGCTCTTCTAGGCAAGAAGCCTGCCCTTTTTTATGCTACAAGTGCACTGTAGGCACTTAACTGTTATTAATAATAACTAATTAATAATGGCCCAAATCCTTGGCGGTGATTGAGGACCTCAGAGAACAACTCATCTAGAGTTGTAAGAAAAGATGGCTCAGAACAATCTTCACCAAATCCTGGGCCAGCTTTGTGCCTGGACTTTCCTCCAGCAAAAGATAAAGCGGCAGAGTACAATTTGTTCTAAGACATTAGCAAGGGAGAGAGAAGAACATAATGAATACATTTTATTGGTAATGCATAAGAAGAATGCAGAGTGGTGGCAAACAAGACCATTAGGGGATAAGAGTATAAAATTAGATGGAAAGGAAGAGACGAGATTGGTCAATTGCACTGGTCCTAAATCAACATTTTGTCTCAGAAACCACAAAAGTCAGCAGCTGAGTGGAGGTGAATGAAAGACAAGGGTCAAAACTACAATCATAATTTATCTGAGTGTCAGAAAAGCATTTTTACACTAAGTACACAACGCATCGATTTACACTTGATGGACAGTACTTACACCAAAAGGGACTTCAACCCTCACTGAACAGCCTGCAGCACAATACAAATTCTTCCCATGATAAACCCAGGGGGAACAAACAATTCCTTTTTATCCAAGGAATTTTCATTTAAATATTTTGAGTCTACTGGGAACAGCCTGAAAGACACATACCATACTCCCGACTCACATCTACAGAGGCTTGTGGTTTGATATGCTGATGCTATTTGACAGTATGAGGGGCACTTTTAGGAACCCCCGTGGAAAGAAGCGCAGTAGAAAGCTTCAGCTGCTGTTTTCATTCCTCTTTGGAGGTGCTTGATGGAAGATCTAGGAGTTGTTTACTTGTCTAACAAGGAGCAGGGTATGCTGGTAGGAAGACAAAGTTTCACCTTTAGGAGTCAAAGGACTGTGTTTGATAGCAAAAGATTTTCTTCCTTTTCTGGCTTCCTTTTCTTGCTTTCTTTTCTTGTTCTGCCTTTTTTACAACAGAACAAAAATATTATCCCTTTAAGAAAAGACCTTGTTGGCTATTGTTGTTATCTGCTGAGTCATGCCAATAATTGTTTATTTTAGCATTCTTAGAGAATTTTAGAGATAGTTCACTCTCCCTTCCCCAGAAGGCAGTTAGGAAAATCTGCGTAATTTCATAAATAAAATAAAACTAAAGAGTTTTTAGTTGAAAGCATTTCCTTTAATGGTCTGCTATGCAACACTTCAGCAGTCGGCTGACTCATGGCAACCTGAAATTGAAAATGACTTGGGGTTGAGGGAAAGCAAGAAGAGGACAGGAAGAATTATACTAGCCAGTATACTTTAACTATCTATATAATAGTTGGATCTTCATTTTGTTCAACTAACCATGACCTCACAGAATTGGTTCAGGTGTCAGCTCTGTGTCTGGTCCAGAGCAAATGATGTATTTATAAATTAGATTAACATAATCAGTGATGAGAATAATATGTTCAATTACTTAATTCACTTCTGTTTTGATAATCTTCAATGCTACCAGAAGCGCACTGTCAGAGCTATTTTCTTTTAGTCCATCATTTTTGGAAATCCCTTCACTATCTCTGTAGAGAAAGCTCATGCTTTGTTGTTGCAGTTCTCTCACTTCTATTATATAGTAAATTGTGTTTTCTTTTTATACTAGTTCTGTAGAAAATAATCCAAACAAGTGAAATAAAATACCTTTTCTTACGTACTCAAAAAGCAGACTCTGGATGTATTAAGTGAAAAGAACAATAACCTTCAAAAAGCCAAAACCACCAGAAAAAACCCGCTTTCCCCTGCTCCAGAAACCTCTTTGACTGTATCCTGCATTATGTTATTTACAGTCATTGAAGAAGGCCAAAGTAATCTTGCATATGAGCTGCTGTCCTAGGACACTGTTGTAAGACATAGGAAGATCTCACCTACTTTTTCCTTTCTAAAGAAACAAAGACTGGAAAGTGGGAGATTGTTTCAGAGAAGATGGAGGAAATCTCACTGTGAGAGAAAGGATTACCCTGCTTTTTGAAGCTTTTGGATTCCCTGAATGTCTCCAGAACATTAGTCATGGATCTTACTCATGACCCTGTATCAAGGGTCATCCATACTGATGAGATGTGATGGAATCAGCTGGGTCTACTTGGGAGCAGCCTGCCAAGCCTCTTGCATTTGGCTGACATTAAACAGGAACACATTCTCTTCTGGTTTATGCCTAGGTGAGCCCTTTCTGTAGCAATCAGAAAGCCTTCATTTGTTGAGTTGTTCGGAGAGGAGGCACACCATACTGCTCAACCTGAGCTGGCTTAGCTTTTGGAAGCACCTGAATTCCAGTCCTCAGTTGCAGCTGAGCAGCAGAAAATGCAAGAGGGAGGGATGCAAAATGGTTTTGGGGTATTCTGAGCCACTTGGATCTGGAGGAAGAAGGGCATGAACACAATCCTTGGACACGGATTAGAAGAACCATTACATGGCTCTGCCTCGTAGGTTGTCACGGGCCTCAGGTTATTAGTGTGACACCGCCAGCTAAGGAGGCTTTCTGCCACATTGGTTTTGTCATTGCCAGAAGAAGGGAGAGCAGTGGGAGAGGATGCAGAGGGCATGG
This sequence comes from Eulacestoma nigropectus, assembly GCA_013397775.1. NCBI lineage: Eukaryota > Metazoa > Chordata > Aves > Passeriformes > Eulacestoma > Eulacestoma nigropectus. The sequence goes on from VZTE01003150.1 coordinate 142,558, forward strand.
ACACCCATGCTGTGCTGCTGGAGGATCCTGTGAGCAAGAAAGGTGACAGCAGAGTCACGCCAAGTGACTTGGACACAGGACACACCGAGCGATTACAGCTCGAGAGTTCGCAGTCCTCTGCGAGAGAGGGCAGATTTCTCAATGCATAATTCAGTGCCATAAACACGTACACAACATGAACTCATTCTTCTGCTAGACTACTTCAGTTTCTTGACAATAACCTCACTAAATTGACCTGGAAAGAAAGAGGCACTCAACACTTATAATTTGCTTTCTGCCCTACATAATTTTGGCTCCCCTCCTTCTCATGTAGCTGCTAATATGAGTTACTGCAGATTTAGTATTTTGTTACAGATTAATTCAATGGGATTTTTGACTAAGCTAGCGTCCAAAATGACTTTGCACTTGGTGACATCTGCGATGCCAGCATGCAAAATTATTCTTCTGGCATTTTTACAAATTCTATTGTACCACTGAGTAGGTCTTGAGAAATCCAGCTATGACCGTATCTGATTTGGCTAAGAACACCAAGTAATATAACACAAATAGCGATAATAGTTATTTTGCAGGAGTAACAGCTTCTGGCTATTTTCATTCCCTCTCAGGCAGACCTGGAGCCCAGGCATACTTTCGGTGTTTTTTATATACCTGTCACAGTCAAAATTCTTTTAGGTTTGACTAATAAGACCAGACAGTTGCATCAGGACAGTCACATTATGATCTTGATTTTTTCTGTTATAGAACAACTGGTGTCTTTGAAAAAAATCCTCCTTCTTCTGACTGTCTCTTTCTTTCTACTGATGTATCTGCTGAAGCCCGTTAGACATACACCTTGGATGTATCTATATGCGTACAGAGGTATATTAGATACAGATTTTAACGTTTCTGCTTGGCTGCCTCAAGAGACTTTTCACTGTCAGAATGGCTTTCTTTCCAAACCTTTTATTTGGAGGATGTTGTGGTGATAAGAAGCCCAGGTCTTAGAAAATTCATTATGCCTTAAGAACTGAGGTCCACTGCCAGTCATTAGAGTCCTCAGCGTTTGCTGGAAGCAATTAAGGTAATTTTATTTACCAGATTCAACTGTGTCCCTTTTTCAGACTGTCTCTACATTGTTGTCAAAGGTACAAAATTTTTAAGACCACAATGCCGCTTTTCTTTTGATTACTCATCTGCATTTTGTGATTCACCTCTACTGCAACATTTTCATTGACATCATCCCTATGCCAGTAAAAACATGTTTTCTTACTAAACTATTCTTCATTAGCCTCAGTTTCAGAGCCTGTCCTTGTTCCCTAGTTAGTGTTTTCTAACAATTGGCCATTTTTTTTTCATTGATTTGTTCGTCTCTTACTGTGCTACTGACACCACTAATTGACAGTGAATGACCCTACCTCACTGATCAAGGAAGAAGTGGTATGCATGGTGTCAAATAGCTGAGATTCATGGTAAAATCCCCTTAAATGAGTGGAACCTACATCAGAAATACATATATCTTCTTTAAATTCTTCACTTTTTATATCTAAAAGTCTAGAAACTCATAAAGAAGATGCTTACACATTTGTTTCTCACGTATATTTTTAATAACTAGACCCTAGAAAGCACTGGTATTCATTAGGGAAAAATGAAATTGGAGATGCAAAAGCACCAACATGGCTTAACGGCACTGGGAGTTGCAAAGGCACTTGCTCATCACTTCTTTTAACCGAGACGAAAGAGAACGGGTATTCATTCGCTAGTCGACAGAAAGGAGCCGAACACGAGCTGGGTTGAAGTTACTTGTAGGGTGTGCTGGGTCCGCTGCGGGTACCGAAAGCAGAACGTAAATCTGCATTTAGGACAGGCGCGGGGCTACCGAAAGATGCAGGAATAACATTCCTGTATTCCTGAGAAAGGCTCAGGCCACCGGCTTCCGAGGGCACGGAGGGGCCCCTGCCCGCAGTGCTGTCGCCCGTCGGTACCTGCCGAGCTCGGGCAGGGGGGCTCAGGGGCTGCGTGCTCCCTCCCGCACCGGCACCGCTGCCCCGGGCGAGGACTCCCGGCCGGACAGAGCCCGGTGCAGGCAGCGTGGGGCCGAGTGGGGAAGGGTCAGCGGATCGGTGGAAGTGTTCACACCCCGGGAGGGGCCAGGCTCCGCCGGCCGGGACGCGGCTCCCCGGGAGCCCATCCCGCCCCTCCGCTCCAGGGCGACTCGCGGGGCCGCCGGCGGGCGG
>VZTE01003150.1:146027-207188 GCA_013397775.1 Eulacestoma nigropectus
CGCCGTCCTCCCCCCAGCTCGCTTTTAGCGCCTGTTCTGTTTCCATAATCTCCTTTCTGGATTGGTGCAGGACCCGGTGAGAAATGCGGCTCGGTGGCCGAGCGCTGGTCTGGCTGCTCGGGGACGCCGTGCTCCCTGTAGGCCTGCCCCTCACTCAGACAGCTGGGGAAACGAGTTACTCATGCCTTTCTTTTTTTTTTCGCCTGGAAGTTATTGTCTGCCTTGCAGTTGGATATGAACCTTCTTTGTCTTAAAGACACGACCGTGAGTCGTGAGGTCCTTTGGATTAGAGGTCCGGCAAGATTTGCGTGATCGAAGTCGGCAAATTCCTCTGCTGCATAAAACTGATGAGCCATTAGAATTCCCTGTAAATTACAGGAAAATCCTAATAAAATTTTTTGTGCTATGAGGGTTCCCTCTTGAGTGCACCTTCAATGGAAAGGGTAGTGTTGCAGCGGGAAGCAGGGGAACAATCTCCCTGCTGTTTTGTTTAGCATTGTGTTGCTGTATTTCCCTCTAGTTTTCTTTGTTAACTGTAGGTATTTATGTCCTACGTTATTTTAAGCTTTGTTTTGTCTTGTGATAATTTATTTTCAGTTATTCATGTTGCTCTTGTAGAAGTCAGATGCCCTGCAAATGAAAAGTTGCAGCTTGGAAAACCCACAGTTCGTATCGAGATCCTTTAAGCAGAGGTGTTCTTTTTAATTATCTTGACAGCCTTTAGCACAATGAATGCTGCTAATAGAGCAAGACTTGGCATAAATATCTTGGGAAGCCCCGTGTAAGTTTGGGTTTCGTGCTGGCAAAAAGTGCTCGAAATGTGCGGGTGATGCTGAGTGAAGTGAGCTATAGCAGCAAGACTGCTCACCGTTCACTGATGTAACTGTATGTGTGCTAGGACTTGTGCCAGCTTGGAGGGAGCACAAGTATTTCTCTTAACCAGCACAACAGGAAAGTGTCTAGGTTGAACCTACCCTTAGGATGCTTATTTAGATGTTTGAATAGCTGACTTGCAGCAGTGAGTAAATGTAGGTAAATGAATGTATTACTGCTCTGGAAGCTTTCTACCCACTCATGCCTGCAGAGCATCCAGCTGGTAAGAGGGAGATGCAGTTGTGATTTGGAGGGTCGCTCTGGTGAGTGGTCATGGGGTGTTTCAAAGGAATCTGACTTCAAGAATGCTTGGTTCCAACCCTTTGGAAAAAAGAAACAAGCTGTACCAATTAAACTACACAGGCTAAGAAAATGATGTGGTTAAAGAAGTATTTTCTCTCTATAGAGGCACTATTAAATTCACTCAGTTTTGTTTAATTGGTCTGACTCCAGTACAATGGCAAGCTTTCCCTGAACGCTCTGTCTTTGGGCTTGTTTAGGCTATGGTTGATGGTATATTTCTGAAACATGTTTAAACAATATCTTCATGCTGTATTTTGTTCAGGCAATGTCTTTTAATGTGCATTCGCTGGTCAAGGCAAGGTGTGATGGGTAAGGAGCGACAGGGTAGATGGGATAAGTGACCAGCGTTTCATATACAGCTCCTCTGTTTGCAGGTGGTGTTAAATGTTAGCAGTTAATACTAAAAATATACTTTGGGCACAGTACTGATGGTCTGGTGGAATGAGTAGATTGCATTCTGCCATTGCTGTTGGGCAGGTAAGTACGCAGTTGGTGCTCCAAAGAATAAAAAAATAAGTAGATGAACTGGGAGGGGGAGGGAGAGCATCCTCACTCTCTTTCCTGTGCTTTGGCTATTCTTCAGCCATCGTGAGCCTGAACTAATTCTGATGATTTTGTGTTAAGATCTCGCATCTTGTCTGGGTGATTAGCTGGTCAGTTACCAAACAGCAAACTTGTTTTCCTTCTGTCAAATAATACCAAACATCGTTGTGAAGAGCATCTTTGAATGATAAAATAATCAGCGATTCTGTAAGACACAAACACCGGCACTATGCGAGAATTAATTCTTGCAGAAGTCTGCTTTGTATTCAAATTGAAATGATATGCTATTTGAATAACATCTGTTGGGGGTTTTAGGTTGCAGAGAAACTCTGAATATTAAATATCCCAGTTAAATGGTCTAGCGTAAGTATGAAGTTACTTGGTTCAGGAGCCAGCTTTGAATAGGGCTGTGTGTATCTGTGTCTCCTGCCCTAGGTAAACAGCTGATTCCCGTGAACACCTGTTGCTCTCTTTGTGCTCTGGTTAGCTGACTAAGTGCTGCCCCTAATACAGTTTCCTGAAAGCACTTATATTATAATAGGTATCCAGGAATGGGCAATATTCAATGAGGTTTCCATTCGCCAGCTGACTGGAATGTGGTGGGGGGAAGAGGTGGCGAAGATGTAGGTAACAGCAGAGTTGGGTGCCCCTGTTCTAGTACTAGCTTGACTTCCCATCGTATTTGTACAAGAAGAACGTGTGTGAACAGACTTTTATTGTAGCATATGTTGAAGTCTGTATTACGGAAGCTGGTAAACACAACTCTGCTGCTAGAGCTGGGATTCTACAGTAAAGGTTAACTGAATTATCATGATTTTTTTTTTTTTTTTTAATATCAGGCTCATTTTGGATGTTAACTCCAGTAAAAATAAATGAGCTTTACAAGATACGGATTTTTTAAAAATCAAACTGTACAGCCTTCTCTTGGGATTACTACATCCATTTCTTTGTGTGGGAAAGAATTGTTTTTCATTAGTGTGCTGGTCAGAAAGCAGACTGCTTAGTCGGGTTTCATTACCAAAGTTCCCAAGAACTAGGAAAGAAACAGTATTTTTAAGAAATTTTAAATGCTAGTATTTTAAGAGCCCAGTATAATAATTTGTGTTTATGATGGGCTGCTGTGCATATCATATATGTGTGAATTTCATTACATGTTTCGATAGGGGAAACAGCTAAATTATTGTAGATTTTGCCTTTTCAGAAAATCATGTATTCTCACTTGTGTTTTCAAACTAAAAAGGTAGTGAAATTTGTGGTCTCTAAGCCACACTGAAATTTCTATTTACTTAAAATCAGCAGCTTTTCTGCTTAGGGATGTTGCTACAGAATGCACTTCACGTTATTATTTAAAAGTCAGCATATTTTATGCCTGGGTTGGTAAGCCTTCATTATATTTTAAGTGTTGTGCTAAGAAAACGAATACCACGCTCACTGTTTACTGAGTGAAAGCCCACAGCAGAAGTAACAAAACATGTACCTTCATTAGGACTAGGAATTCTTGAAGGAACCCACATGCGTTTCCTAGGGTTTCCAGGAAAGTGGGTATACAAGAGCGTTATTAGTGACTATAGTACAGTTCAGTCTACTGCAATAACTGCAGTTATTTAAGGTGGTGAAATAGAACAGCAGCAAAGCCATCAATTCGATGGTGACATTAAGTTATTGTTGGATACGTAAGGTAACACTTTGGAATTGTGCCTTTAGTTTTAATACTTGCCCGAATAGTGTATTTGAAGTAGGAAGCTTAATTTAGTTGAGAAATATCTGACAAAATGTTGGAAGTGCAAGCAGGCAGTTAAATTAGACTGGATATGCATAACTGCAAGCAATACAGTTCCTAAAATTGCTTGTATCTCAAGAGAAAAATTGGTGGTGTGGGCAGGTTTTTTTTTTCAGGTGGATACAAGAATTCAGGTTACTTTCCTTGTTCTTCAGTGAACTAACAGATGGACTGAGTCATCTGTCTGATAGAAGTGTGGTCTTTAGCTTGCACTTTTATCTGTGACAGTTGCAAGTAATTTTTGGACAGGCTGTTTCTGCCCACCTGATATGGAATCTGACAGCTGTTTTGCCCTCAAGGCCTCTTTGCGGGATAGTTTGGTGAATTATTTTGATAGTAAAAGTATAAATCTTTAAAAAATTACCATGTGAATGGAGAGTGCAGGAATGAGAATAAGATTTTTTTAGAGAAAGCTATTTATGACCATCTTAGCAATTATGTTGTCAGCCTCTGAAAATTAGAAACAGTCTGGGAGTGCGTATAATTCAGGAATGCTCTCTGGAAGGGCATGTACAAGTTTTTTCTTGACTCTGATTCAGGGTTTCATGTTTGCTGTTGGAGGTCAGAAAACAAGAGTGAGTTTGTTGGCATCCTGCTCCGGGCCACTATAGCTTAAAAGCCTTTTTTCTCCACTTCCATAAAAAGCAGAAACATTTTTCTCCCAGCACCTGTTTCAGCGGATGCTTTGCCCTAAGTGACGTCTCTCAGCGCTGCCTTAGGCATGTGATTGGAAATACTTTGTAATGAGGGCTGCTTCTTGCCATGCCAGGGCAGTTCGTGTGGAACTATTATAGAAGTAGGTTATTGAACCACTGGATAGAGTAATTTGCTTTCCTTACTAGAGAGAGCAAATGTATTTTGTGAAACAGATATTATTCCCTTCTTTACTTTGACCTTTCATCTAGAACTGCTTTTGACAGTTCATGCCTGCTTCCACTCAGCAGTGGAGAAATACATGTGCCAGCTCTTTAAATATCCAGGCATGTTAAGGTTTTAAGAGTGCTGTAGTGGTGAGAGAAAGCAGAAGATATGTGCTTTTTGTGTTTGATTCAAAAAAATTTGACTTCTAGTAGTAGCTCAAATTAAATGTAGCAGAGACTGAAGTCACATCAGCCTTGTTGAACTGCCTCAGCTGTGATATTTGTTGGTGCCTACCTCGCTCTCCCACTCCACCTTTCCCTGCCAGTCCTTGGGAGCTCAATAAAACTACTTTGTGTTCTTGGGCTGTTAGAATCTCCCTTGGGATTAATACGGATGTGAAGCTGCTTTTGTAGCTGCCTGTATTTAAACCTGCCAGGTGAGGAGCCGCTGTTGTGTCCCTACTGTGCCTCTCCTGCCCTGACTTCCCATGGGTTCTCACAAACCTGGAAAAGAACATGTTTTGTGGGGAGCTTTTTTGGTTGGATAATATACAGAAACTTTTTCCTCTTTTAGAAATAGCTGCACCACCTTATTTTAACTTTCAGATTTTGTAACATGAGAAATAAAAACGTGTATCTAAGTAATTGAGTCTGATTTGAAAATGCTCTGTACCAATACTGGTTGTAGAGGAAAACGTTGAATTTTACTTCAAATACTCCTAATAAATTGTTCTCCTAATTGCTAAACCTCTCCCCTGCTATCATGTATTATTACAAGTCTCCTTCTCTGTAGCTATTTCATGACTAATTTTAAAGATGTTCCAGAAAGGAAAGTGAATGTTGTGCTTACCAGCCTTTGATGGTGTTATGTGGTGGTGTGTGCTGCTCCTAATGTTATGGTTCTGTAGGCACTTATGGGAGGCTTATGGAACTGCTGCTGGGGAGGTGATGTGACATCTTTCTGGGTCTCCTGCCCAAATGCTGGTGACAGCCTGGTGGAGAAAACGGGACTGTTCAGTGGGATGTGAGATGATGTGTCAATCCGCTTCGGATTAGTCTTTCCAGTTGAACTGCTTGTAATAAGCACATGTTTTGGGAATCAATGCACAAGTTAATGTGAGGAATTGAAGGACAACTCTCTTGTCTCTGTGAGTAATCTTTAGGCAAGGCTCATTAAAAGAAAACACCATCGATATTCAGGCAAAAAAAATAATCTGCTCTTAGTTTCACATATTGAAAATTCTCCAGGCAAAGCTGTTTTATATAAAAGAAGAATAGTAAAAACAATTTCAGTTTAGTCCAAAATTGGTCTGCTTCTTTGCTAAGTGTGTAGGTTGGTGTTGTGGTTTTTTTCTTTTCTTTTTTGTTTTTTTAAATTATGGTAAAGAAAGGTGCTGACACCAGGTGAAGTATGGGAGAAAGAAGTGGAAACTGATTGCACTCCAGAGAGTGATACAAAAATGCTACTTTGCTGGACTGGTGTGCTGCCAGAAATAACTCTAAACTCCTGGTTTGCAGCACAAACACAATTTGAAGGGTTTTGTTTGAAATTGTTCTTTCATTGTCTTTTCTTCACAAATCTGAAATTTCTGTTTCCTGAACTGGATTGCAAAGTAATCTATACTTTCTGCAAATTCCTGACAGAAGGTGAGGCGAGGTTGTTGTTTGCTCTGGTATACTTGCAGCCTTGTTCAAAATAGAAGAAGTTTTAAAACCTGGAATTCAGCAGAATAGTAAAAGAACAAGAGTAATCATTGGTATAGCAAAAACCTGTATTATGCATTAGTTGCAGTTCTATAGCAAGTAAAGAAATATTTAAATTTTCTTTTTAGAGGAAATAAATTTCTATATATGTCCTTATAGCAGTTTCCTAAATTGTAGTTTAATGCTTAAAAATTTTTTTGGCCACTGACTGCTGTCAGTTTATTGCAGGTTACCATATAGTGATACCAGCTTTTAAACTGAAATGCTTTGAAGGGCATGTAGTTAAGGTAGTGTTTTATTGTGGTCCCATCTGGCTCCTGGTAAATGCTTTTCTACTTCAGTTGTATAGACCAGTATGTCTTCATATGTGGTCATGTCTGCTAGAAGTTTGTATTTTGTGGAGACTTCCATTGAAATTGCATTTTTTTTTCCTATTGTATGAGATCGAAAATGGAAGTACTAAATGGAAAGATGATTTAAGATTCTGTTGTAGTTTATATATTTCCAACAAAACTTTGAATGCTGCTGCATTTAATGGTATTTTTACTGGCATTGGTGGAAAGAGGTGGTTGGTAGTTTTAGGTTCCATTCAGCTTTCTGGTTGGCTTTGCAAATGTGACTTAAGCATATGCTCTGAGTAAATCTGGGCATTGAACCTGGTAGTATTGCTGCCTAAAATCACTAGTTCTTCAAATAACTTACGTTGAAGATGTGGCTTTTTTCAGGTTCCAAGCTTCCAGCTTCAGGCGAGTAAGAATTTTCCTTTTCTAGCTAGTGTATGGTGTTCATGTCAGTAATGCATTACAATGAACACTATACACTGCTACGCATTTTGAAAACTTGTTTTCTCCCTGTATTTTCCTGTTCTATAAAAATCTCATTCCACTTCACTTTCTTTTAAAAGCTTGGAGTCTTCTATAAATAGTGCATAGTGATGTGTACACCTTTTGTTATATCTCCTGTGTTGAACTCTTGTTGATATTCGAGGAAAGTGTATGATCCTTTTGGCACACCTTAGTCCATTAAAAAGTGCTGGCTCTTCTTTAAGAGTACCCAGTCTAAGTTTAATAAAACAGGTTAAAAAAACCTCCCAAAACTTGCTGGATTTGTATTTAAAATTGTACACAGTGAAGCTTTCCTAGAAAACTTGTATTGTGTTCTTGAACACATTTGCAAAGCCCATTTTTAGAAATCTGCAATTGGCTACTGTGGATGACAGTAAATGGACTTTAGAGCTACAGAATAAACATAGTTACCTATTGTCTGAAATAGATGGCGTGGCCAGACTGACAAAACAGTGAAACCTAATCCAAATGAGCCTAATTTTGGCAGAGATAATGAATTAAAATAGTGAATGACAGCACTAGGAAAATGATCAGTATTGAAGTTTAGCATTTGTATATGTAAGTCTAATTACTGAACATGCTCCTTAAGAACGGGTATGGTTTGGTTTTGGTTATGTACTACTCTAGTAGAAATACTGAATTTTTTTTTTTTAATTATGTTTAGAGGTACTTTTTTCCTAGTTCAGAATACTTCTGCTTTGATAGAAATCCCTGAATATAGTCAGAACTCTAGAAGCAACTATTATATTTTAATTTATTGTCTTACACCGATCTACTTAGTTGAATCACGTTAGTGTGAGTGGAACAGGAGGATGGTTCAGGAAGTGTCTGATGTATGTATATGAAACAAACATATTTGGAACACAGGACTGCCTTCCTAGTCAGATACGAACCATCTGGTCTGAAACTGAGTCTGGAGACTGAAGTTCTGTCTCTAGTAGTCAGTGCTTTTCCCTTGGTCAGAGCCTGCTGTTTGGGGGGTGAGGGGAGACATGAGAGACCTACCCGCTTTGGTGTTGTTGTGACCAAGAGAAGGCTGAGGAGAGAGGTCCATTTTGGAAAGCTAGGAGGGAACCTGTGTCTAATCATGAGTAGAAGGACGGGGAGATGAATGATTAGAGCACTTGAGTACTGTTTGAACTTAAGCACAAGTTGAATCCAGTACTTCAGCTGCTTCTTTAGTGTTACGTGTTTTGGAGAGTAATTGAGAACGAGGTTTTGTACCATTTCAATGGTTTGCTTGGGTTTTTAGCTACTGAGTTGAAAAGCAATAGTGGCTTTTGGATGAAAATTTTTACTTTGAGATTGAGGAAGAAGACCAAAGCAGTAAACACATAAAAGAAATCAGTGAAATAGATTTTTCATCTTAAAGATCTCATGCTGCAATCTCAAGGATTGCGGTGGTACCATTGTTCTAGTTTCCACAGTGTGGTGTGGTGGGTCCAGTAGCCTTTAGTTTGGTTAATCAGCTGTGTTAACTGCATCATATATGAATTATCCTCAGAATGATTACTGCTGCACTTCACATCTGACCTTGCATCTAGGTTGTGAGGTGAAGAAATCTGGACTGCTGGGCTCAAGGACTTGATTTTGTGTTTAGGCAGTATCTTCGAGTAGTCTGTTGATAAAATTTGGAGGAGTAGGGTGGCTTCAGGCTTCTTCTTTGGCATACTCTAAAGGTAACTTTAAAACCAAAGGGTATTCCTTTTATTTTGTGTACCTTTCTTATTCACTGATAGAACAGTTCTATGTTCCTGTAGTTGTCACTGTTTCCAACAATAGCTAAACCCACAAATGGATGGCAATAAGACAAACACAAAGGTTGCCTTGCGGGTTATGAATACTGTTGCTGTAGCCGTGTTGCTCTAAGTTTATAAACATGACAAAGGTTTTATAAGGAGAGGCAATATCTTTTATTAGATCACCTGCTGCAGTGGTGGGGAACAGGACACGGACAATTTCACACATCCAAGAGCTGAGTTCCTCAGAAAGTTGCTCAATTCTTTGGAGACACCATGTGGAGATTTTGTACTGTGTGGATTGTTGCAGGCACGTTGCAGATACAGGTAAATGTTACTGCGTGGTTTATTTTTTTATAGGTAGATCATAGTTTTAATGTCTGACCTAATAGCAATATTTGGTGTAATTCTTATTTCAAAGATTAAGGAATTGGGTACTTGAAAACAGGTAAGCAGATGTAGCATCTGTTTAAATTGCTGTCTGTTTTTGTATTACTCTGCAAAGATGCTATCTGCATAAAGGAAGTGGAGATTTCATTGCAGAGGGCAATGTCAGAAAGTAAACCTGTGAAAACACTTTTCAAATGTTACTGTTTCCATGAAAAGCATGAAGATAAATTTTCCTTTGAAGCATCTGACTCCTGGAAATCACTGGGGGAAAAGGATGCTTGGAATGCCTTTTTTAAGGAGCCCCTCTGTGTTATTTTTGTGAAGACATGGTCTTGGTCACTAGTGTGACTTTCGTATAGCAAATCTGTAAGGTGCAGATAGAAGTGGCTTGCATTGCAAGGGTTGCATCTTTAGGCGTGACTAATGCTTAATAGTACTTAATAGTAGGAATTTATTTTTGCCCTGTTGAAATCCCCAGTTACTCATCACAGGATAGAGGAGTGTACTGTTAAGCCAATTCTGAGTACCTTAGGTATCTGGCCTTGAATTTCCATGTCTCCTTTTCATAGGGCAGATCGATGCAAAGTAAGCCAGCTCTCCTCTTGCACTGCTCCCTGCCCCAACAACAAAAAGAAAACCTTGATACGAAGACTGTTCACGTAACTGTGAGGAATGTTTGCAGGTTTGGTGATTTGTGTAGTAGCAGGCTCAGCATTCAACAGATTTGAATCCATATATTTGAAATTTCATGTGTTTTCCTCCTGAATTGGACTAACCTCCCTGTCCTTGAGTATGTGTGTACTTGGGGTGGGTATATGGAGCAGACTCACCCCAAAGCCCAGTCCATCAGGTTGTAACTCTCAGAGAGCTTACCCTGGTCTTGTCTGGGAATGGGAAGGGTGTTTAAAAAAGAAACACCAAAGAAACAAAAACCTGAGAGAGGATTCTCTCCGTAAGTTATATAAAAATATGCACCAGCAAATTGAAGTATCAATGTATCAATTTCCCAACCACCTGAGTGATTGTAATTTTCTTTTGGGAACAGGGAGAAATCTTATGCAATTCATACTGTGTTACTAAAAACTTTCCCATGAAGAAGCACAGAGTTTAGGTGTCCATACATTGTTATGAAATCTGAAGATAAACTGATTTTAAATTCAAAGTAGTTCAGGTAGGTGCTCATTTTTAATATTTTGTAAGACAAAACCAATCTCCCAAACAAAACAAAGCAAAACCATTTAGAAATAAAGCCATAGGCTTTTCTTTCAGAATTTGAGTGCCTTAATTTTTTTACATAGTATGACAGAAATATTGCAAAATGACGAAAGCATTTCATGCTTAAAAATGGAAGTTTTGTGTATCTAAGAACTTTTTCTTGGTCATTACTATAGAGTTAAAATGTTGCTGGCCATATACACTGCAGCAGGGAATTTTCTCTTGGCAGCACCATACTCTCCAGCCATTTAAATGCACAGAATCATTTTAATGTGGAAGAGAGTAAATGCTGGAGATAGCATCTTTGGTGGACTGGTGACAAAGGTAGTGTTTATGCTGTGGATGTGCTGTTTCTCAGGAAGACTGGGGTTAATTGTAGCTTGGCAAGTGAAAAAAAAAAAAAAAGTTCCATATTGTTTTTCTGCAGTAGATTCCTGTTGCTATGCAACAAACAGAATGTCACTTAGTACAGGATATATTAAATTGGTATTCCCGGCACATAGCTCTGCCCGTTCATTTTATACTTTAGCAGGAGGGTATGGTTCTGGCTTCCTGTAGGACTGGAGTATGAAGTATGTATTTGAGCTGCTATTCTGGGGGCTTGCTGTAGCTGCGGTGACGTCAGTGCACTTGCAGAGCTGTTCTTTGTTTTCGGATGGATGGGACACCTGTGCAGCACAATCAGGCTTCCAACCAGACAAAAAGGGGTGGTGGTTATCTTCCCCGAGGTGGGATGGCATTGCCAAGCAACGTGTTAACGCTTCGAAAGGGAGAAATTTGTTATATGGGAAAAATATTAGGCTGTGAATTGTGAAAACCTTTCTATGTGATGCAGAGAAAGTTAATGCAGATGGCACTATGTGAATCTTTAAACCAGAAGATCTGGTTAATTTGTAATGATTAGATTTAACTTTAATATTTGAATATGTTCATACCTCCTCTGCCTACCTCCCCATTCCCCCCAGTGCTTAACGCAACCAGTCTCAGCATCTAAACTCTGTACATTTGCTCTCGATGGATTCTGGAATAAATGTTTAGAGCCTGTTTGAGAAAATTACCCTCTGTGGCTCTGGAACCAGTAATTAACTAATGGACAAATGACAACATCTGGTAAGGCATTATTTTGTAATCCAGTTAGTCTTCCGTAGTGGAAAACAAGGCAAAAGTAATATTTGAAATCTAGAAGGATGTTAATTTGATTTTTGCTTCAAAGTCTGTCCTGCAATATAGATGTCTGAAATACAGAAACTGGAAAGCTGAGGATTTGTAATACTGTGCTTTTGTAACGTATGTATTGTGTCTTAGGTGGCACGATGTTTATACTGTGTAATAATCCATCTTATTTTAGTCAGTTTTCTGAATTTTCTTCTGGGTTTTGAAAGACAATTCACAAGATCTAAGCTGAAATTAAGGTAGATACATAAATTAGCAGGTCAAATACTGTCACTTTCCCGCTCTTAGAACAGTCTAACGTATCTTAAAATCTGAAGCAGATTTGAAAGTAGCTGGGTTTTTTAAAATACTGTAGTAAATGTACTGTAGTACATGTACTACTTTTAAATACTAGTAAATGTGGCTTCTTTAGAAAGCAGAAACCAAAAGGAAGAGTCAAAGTAAGCTAGGAAAAGATTCAAAACACCTCTCAGTACTGTACTCTTGCTTGTTTTGCCAAGGGGGTGTCTCTAATCTGTAAAGCATCATTGAGCAAGCAGCCTTTAGTAATACAAATGCCTTTCTCGTAGTCTGATGCTTAATTCAGACCTCAATGCCAGAGTTGTGTGCCTGTTCTCAAGCAGGCCCAATAAAAAGCATTTCTCTGTGTATACAAAGAGAACTTGACGCAACCTAAAAAATTCTTAGGGCATTTGGTGAGGTCAAACCTGAGCTCTGTCACAGAAATGATTTAAATACAGGAATGGGGATGCTTGGGGGCTTTTTGCTTTCTGTTTTGGGAAGAGGGACCTTCTGTTGCACAACTGTTTGGCGAGAATGAGAAAACTGCTTGTGACTTTCAGTGCTATGATAGCTTGTTTTAATTCTATCTTTTGGCACAGGAAACAGTAGGAATTTGTAAAAATGTCTCCACTTCTTGAGAAGGGAGGGTAGAATGTAATTGAATTGTGAAGATAACATTTTTATCTGTAACTTTAATGAAATGAACTTATTTTAATGTGTAGATGGTGAAGTTCTAGAACATACCCAGGAAACTGGGAAATTTGAGCTGTAAGTTTTAAGTAGTCTGCTGGTAGGCTGCTTAGGTAAATCTTATAGGAACTCAGAGTAGAAAGTAGATATTCTAGAAATACTCTGATTGTAGCACAAAGAGCATTTAAAAGTTAAGTTCTGGTGCTATGCTGCTATAAATAGGACTATGACAAAACAGTCAGCTTTTCATATCCATCACCTTTCCCCCCAAACTGAAATTACATTGGGGCAAATCTTGTAGATTTGATACCAGTAGTCCAAAGTTCTGTTTGGCTGTTGAAAAGAAATCAGTACATTCTTTGTGTATGTGTGACCAGTGACACTACCCTGCTAGCTCTTGGTCATTAATTAATACCTGCATGCATACACCAGATGCAGAATTATCTCAAAAAGGATGTTGGAACCTGTGAATGATTATATGCTGGTTTTTTCTTTGTCTACAATAGAGCCTGGATTCTGGTTTGCAGAAAGAAATAGATTGTGGGTTGAAGCCTGCTTTTTTTTTGTTTAGTTTTGTTTAGTTTGTCTTTCTCTGTTGCAGAGGTTGGAAAGTCTCTAATGAATGTGATAGGGAATTGCTTGAAGACGAGATGATTTCATGGACTCAGCTCAGTGTTTTCTTCAAGCACTGACTGCTTCGTATTTTTCAAAGAATTTCTGTCCTTTGGTGCTGGTTGAGAGTTGTCAGGGGTGTTCATTAGCTGTGTCCTGGCCTGTTTTCTTACTGACTAACTTAAGACTGTGGGCCTGATCTGTCAAAACATTAAATTATTCAGCATCTACCTTAGTCCTTCAAAGCAGAGAGAATCTCAGATGGCCACTGAAGACAAAGGCCCCTAGATCATCTTGGCTTAAATGAGCAACATCAGAAGACTGGGTGAGCCAGTTGTTGTGCTTCAGCTCTCCCATGGAGGAAACAATTTCCAGTGTGTTTCTCCTTTAATTTCCGACTTTTGCTAATTTCTTAAAAAGAAGCTGTGTTCAAGTTTGAAGCTCTCAAATGCTATATTTTATGACACTGTGCTTAAACTGTGAATAACTTCTGAATTTGGTATTCAGAACAAGTTTTGATTAATGTGCAAAAAACGTCACTACACATTGAATAATGAAGAAACCTACTAGCTGTTCGTTTACTCCTCAGTTCATCTATCCAAAGTCAGAGGCAATCTGAGAAAAAAGGTGGGAGGGGTGAGAGGAGTAAGTATGTAACGAAGACTTTTTAATGGTTTTACAACTGCAAGTCACTCCTTCCTTCATATATAAGCAACCAGAACTTTGAGCTGTTCTTGACTCGTGTACTTTTTTTTAACTTTGAAGTTTATTTTTTAACCAGAATACAGTGTAATTTTTCATGTTCTTTAAGAATTGAAATAATAGGCTAAACACAATGTGCCATGATATTTGAAAGACACATAGATTTGGAACAGCTAGATTGTCAGCTGCATGTGCTCCCTAAAATCACTGTAACTCTTGATAGTTCTTGTCCTGTGAGTAGAGAATGCACATGCAGGAATGTGAAACTGTGATTACAACAAGGTGTGCTTGCCAGAGAGGAACACTAACTCCAGGGATCTGTGGTCTCCTTGTACTGTGCTTAATCAGAATTGCTAACTTCAGCCAAATTAAGATCCATCAATCGTTATCCATCCGCTTTTAAGACAGGACTGGGACATTCAGTTCATTGTCCTAGTGTTTTGTGTAGGTTAGACCAGGTGGCTTTCTCTGAAGCCAGAGTGGCTTTGGATTGGACTAAATTGATCTCTCCTTTACCATACAACTAAAAGACAGGTAATGTTCACCTGACTGGGACAGTCCACTTCAGTGACTCCTTTGAGATAATTGGAAGTGCACCTGGTCTATAATAAATGATGAAATGGGTCACTTTTATGTGTTTTGGCTACATGGCAGATGTAGGCCTGCTTATTAAGAGGAAGGAGGTGTTGTGGTACTGTCTGGTCACCAAGGAACAGCTTTTCAAAATAACTGTACGCATCCTCTGCCTAAATCTTTGGAGGCTCCAGAGAAAAATGATGCCAGAGACCATCCGGGCAGACAGATTTTTCCTGCAGGCTCTGGTCTGTAGGTTGCAGTTTGGGCACCTCATTTAAATATATCTTTAATCTGAAATGGTATCACCTCTGTTGGGAAACTTTTTCCCATTCTGAATTATCTTTGGAGATTTTGTCTCTCTACATTATTTAAATCTTCGTTCTGTATATTAAGGCTTCCATAGTCACTAACCGTGGACAGTACAGAACAGTTTATTCTCTCTGAAGCTACCTCTAGTGTATCTGAGGTGTTTCTCCTGAATCTTTTCAAGATTAAGCTCACCAATTTCATTAATCTCTCATTGTGGTCTGTTTTTAAGACCTCCTGCCAGTTGTTACTCTCCACTTAGTCCACCTCATTTGGGAGCTGATTGTTGTCCAGTCTGTCATGTACTGATTTGCATCTGTTCACTGGAATGTATCTAAATGTAGACCTGAACTTGTTTTTTTCAGTCACTCTTCCAGTATGTCAGTATTATTCAGAATTCTTACCCTGCTTGCATCTTCTTCTGGGCTCCTGTCCTCTCTGAGAGCAAGCATACTCTTCCATCTCTTTATGGTTCTGCTGCAGCACAGGATTGCAAAGCTGCACTTGATAGATTTTCTCTGAGTGTAGCATCTGGTGTCTGAATAAGGTTTTCAAAACTCCTTTCTGCTCTCCTTACAGTAATTTTGTGTATACATCTCTTACAAAGATGCCCTGTGAATGCTGACAAGAACAAAGTCATACAACAGCATCTGCCCTCTGTGGTA
The DNA here is from genome assembly GCA_013397775.1 of Eulacestoma nigropectus. Lineage (NCBI taxonomy): Eukaryota > Metazoa > Chordata > Aves > Passeriformes > Eulacestoma > Eulacestoma nigropectus. Next base: position 161,286 of record VZTE01003150.1, read on the forward strand.
GTTAGTGTAGGACTCCAGAAGAACTGGGGGAAATTACATTTATTTGACATCATTCATTCATAAGTGGCATTGAAGATGCATTTGTTATCTTTTAGCAGGTTTTTACTAATAGATTGTGCTGGTGGCTTTTTTGGGGTTGAAGTTAAACATAGGTTCTTTATAGATGACTTGACAGCCTACTTCCTTCCCCATTCAAAACCTCACATCTGCTCTGGATGTAACACTGGGCCATGGGCTTGTGCAAACCTGACTGGCATCGCTCCATGGGCTGAGGTTCTGAACACCAGCTGAGATGTAGTAATTTCATGGAAAATTCTGCTGAGTTTCTCAGCTTGGAATTGTATCTGTTCAGTGTAAGCCAAACAACTGCAGTCTCCTGAAAACTGAGGCTCGTAGCTATGACATTCAGGGTTTTCTCATGGCAAGAAGGTACATAGTAAATGCAGGCACAAAATATACAAGAAAAGTCATCTGTCGTGGTTGAAGCTTGCAAATTTTTACACAGTTGAGAACACGAGCTTTGTAAAAAGCAGTGTGAAGCAATCTGTTGCTGGTATTGCTGATAGTACTGCAGAGAAAAGACTAAAGCATAAGAATGAGAATGGTGTGAGCTCCCCTGGTAATGCTTGTGGATCGCCTTTGGAAGGATTACCCTCCTGGGATCCAAGCAGGGTGGACCAGTTTATGGGGTAAGATGTTGGGCTACAGCATACTGATAATAGCCTAAAAGAGGGGAGGGGGTTGGTTTTGCAGGAGTAGCCCTCTCTTTACTGAAAACTCATCTTGCTGTGGTTACACAACTGCAGTATGCTTCAGATTTCATTCCCTTACTGTGGTACCAGTGTGTTGCAGGCACCTGATTAAAATCCTTTCAGTCTGGCCCAGGCTGTTGTTTGCTGCAGTGGATTGTAGGAAGAGTTCTGTACTGAATCTTAAACTTGCTCTGACTTTCAGCAGAAATGCCATGTTATCATCAGAATGAGGAATATTGTCGTAACAGGAATCTGCATAGTTTAGAAACCTTCAAGGAAGTCTAATGCATCAGAGAGTGTTTTGTGACTTAGAGTATCTTCTTCTACAGTATAAAGTTTATAAATCATTTTTTAAAACAAAATGTCTGACTTGAAAATAAATCTGATTAAAGAGCCTTTGTACCATGATAGTTTTGCAGAGGTGTAATTAGCAGTACTCCTGGCTTCTGCACCTAGCAAAAATACTACCTGAAGAGACAGGTGGTTTGTCTCCTTTGTGCATGGCTAGTGTTTCATAATAGTCTGAAAGTGTTGGAAATACTGCTAGACTGTGTTATCAAATACTGACTATCTGTGTAGCTACTTGGTTCACTTGGGGGATAAGCTCTTAAACTGGTAATCATGGATTCTTTACTTGTATTTGAAACTATTTGAATTTTTATTGAAAAGTGACAACATGACACTTGTGTCTGCAAAACAGCTTGAAAACGTGAGAACCTTTTCATTTTGCTTTCCTTTTGTCTTGCAACAAGCTACTATTTGTAGTTATGGTCTTTCCATGGAATTCCTTTCATCTCCTGTACACTGCTGAGTATCTTTAGGCTTAAGTGAGTAACTTCATGCTGGTTGCTAGGCTTAAAACGCTTCATAGATAGAACAGAAGAAGAGGTCAAAAGAGGAGTGGGAGTGGGGAGAGCACCCAAGCTTTATATCCAGCAAATTCCATGTACAGAGAGAGAGAGAGCTTAACTTACTGTTCTAAGTAAAATCCAGAGGTGTGAGGTAAGTGGCCATTTTTCCTATCAGGAGCATCCTATGCCTTTCAGAAATGAGCGCTGCCTTTTGCTCCCACCTGCACATCTTAACTAGTGGGGCCGGCAAAGGCACAAGTGAAAACCTGAAATAGATACTTGCCTTTTAAACCTCTCTCAGTGGTAGTCTTAACGAAACAAATGTTCATCTGGCACCGAGTGTCTTTCTGTCAGCTTTCTGCCCAGGATGCTTTCCAGGTGATTACTGTAGGGTTACAGATGCCTGTCGGTGGGATGATGAGGAGAACATCCACAAAGCCATCTTTATAGCTTGGGTTCATAGCCCAGCAGTTGTGGAGCTGCTACCGAAAAGTGTAATAGAGTGAAGAGGACTTGACTGGTAATGGTTTTTTAAAAGCTGATGTAATGCATATGGCCATCCTCCTTGTTTTCTGTGTTTTAACAATAACTCAGCTCAAGGTTTTGGAATTTAATTATGCTTGGTCAAAACAAATGTTGTTATGAAGCTTATCTGATCAGTGCTTTGTCTAAGCTTCACTAAGGGCTGATGAGTGATGTCTAGCACTTGCTAAAATTTCGTTGCAAGCTTCGTAGAAATTAGAAGCAGAATTTTTGTCTGAAACAGTTATCTGCTTTTTTGCCATTCTTTTATTGAAAATTCTGAAGTTAATAGAACAATTATTCTAATGCCAATTAAAACGATTTTATTCCTCTAGAGATCTTTAAAGTTTTTTTCTGTGATTGGGATTAACTGGACAAACTGCAACTGAAGTATCAATCCTAAATTTATTTTTCATTTAAAAAAATATTTTATATGCCTTGTTTGCAAAACAGCTTATTGTCTAAAAATGAGAGTTTTTCTTTCCTAGCTTTAGATGTCTTGCTCTACAGTTTAGGCAAAGCTTGGTCAGCTCAAACCACTTTAGAATCTATTTGCTCATCTTCAGAGATAATAGTGTAAAAAAGCCATTTTAAAAAGTGGCTGCAGGCTACAGAAGCCCCAAGACTTCCCCCAGTATTTCCCCAGTTTGGGGAGAAGTTCAGTGACAGCCTGTGTACTCCGTGTGACCACGGCAAAAAATGCTGGGATTATTTGCAGCTCTGTTTGATCCATGGAATGCACTGCATCTATTGTTAGCTCTCCAGCTGAAGCAAGAGCAGGAGTTGTTTTTCTGTTTTGACATTGCAGCAGATCTGGCCAGACACTGCTGTATCGGTCTTGAGTAGTTAAAGGTGATAGGATTGGCAAACTTCCCATCCTTTTAGTAGCCGTGGGGGAGCTGAGATGTGGGAGATCATCACTTATGTGGTTGGGATTGCTTTAAAATTCTTCAGAGGACTGCAGGCAGTGTCTCTCTGCAAGCCTGTAAAGTTCACTGTGTTCAGCTTTCCTAGTGGGTTTAGTGTCTCTTGGAAGTCTAAGCGCTTTTCCTGGATAATTCCTTACCACAGAGATTAAACACTCTGTGTGTGATAGTAATGAGGGCAACATTGTCACATCTAGCCTGTAAACACACCCGCCTCCCTAGCACGCATACGCGTGCTTCTTAGCTGCTGCCTGTTGTGGAAGAAATCATCATCTTTTTTTTTTTTTTATTTTAATTTTCTCTTCAGCATAAAATGTGGCTATTGAGCTCCTCACAGTTTCATCACAGAGCGCACAGATCTGGTGGTTGTCTCAAATTCAGTCTTACTCTGCGTTGTGCTTTCTGAGTTCCTTACATCTGATGGCCTGCTCTTAGAGGGGCATGGAGCAATGCTTTTCTGGTGCTACCTGATAACCAGAGAACAGGGCTTGTAGGGACTGGATTTAGGTTGATTGATTTGTTATGAAATATTAGATAAAAATTTATCAAAAGTAATGTAGCAGTAGATTACTTAGGAAATAATGCAAATAGGTTTGTTACATCTAAAATTATTGTCAGATTAAAAAAGAAAGCTTGCCAGCATTTCCCCAGCGGTGATTCCTGGGCAGAGTNAAAGCTGTTACATCTAAAATTATTGTCAGATTAAAAAAGAAAGCTTGCCAGCATTTCCCCAGCGGTGATTCCTGGGCAGAGTGGCTGTTTATTTAAACTGGGACTTCCTTCTGACTACTTAAAACAATAGAAAATGACTTTTTATCTAAAAGACTTTGCTTCCTATCTTAGATTTAACTGCCTTGATAACAAAACAAAGAAAACAGGATGTGTAATTTAAACAAGACAGATACCAGGGTTCTATGATTCCCTGCCTATGGAAAGAGTTAGGTCTTGTGTGAACTACAGAGATTTCAATATTAGAGTAACATTAAAATTGAAGAAGTGCCCTGCTGGGGCAGACCACTGGTCAGTGTAGTCCCATACACTGTCCTGGAGAGTAGCAATAGGAGCAGCAGCTTGGAAGAAATTGCCAGCAGCCCCTTAGGGATCTCTTTTCCTCTCCCTCTGCCAGCACCCTAGAATCCATTGTCTGATTTGAGGTGTTTTGGAACATGCCTATAGATTCCTTTTATTATTATTTTTTAAGAACCTGTTACCCATGAATTCTTCTAATTCCTTTGTAGCTTGCTGATCTTATCTCCCTCCATGACTTCCTGTAGCAACAAAGTCCAGAAATTCATTATCTTTGTGTGTAACTTTTTAACCTTCAGGGTGGTAGGGATTTATTTAGGTGAAGTCAAATCAAAAGTTCAGATTTGCAGCTGCTTCACTTTGCCCTGTCATTGTGAATTCTGCTTCTGTTAAGCAGCCTGGTTTATGGTGTGCAGTACAGTATAGTGAATATATTTCTTTGCAAGTAAAATGAAAAGGAGGAGCAGTCATGTTACTTGTGCTACCCTAACACCAAAAGGGCATTGTAAATTTTTCTCAGTGTGAGTTAAGTGGATATGCAGATGAAGGAGTTTAGACTATCCAAACAGCACCTTCCAATTTATTCCTTTTAGCAAATAAAGGTCTGCACTACTAAGGGAAGATCTTTCTAAACATTTTGACAATTTTTTGACAGGTTACTTTGGTGATTGCTCTAGCAGTCTGTAATATTTTTATGGCACCGTTTCTATAAAAGTGTTCTTTGTGTGTCTAGCACAGAGGCAGTACATGTTGCGTAATTTTCATGGCTGGAGGGAAGAGCTTGAGACTTGCACAGCTCGTGTGTGTGATTTACACTGTGCAAGAACAGGGCTTTCCTGCAGCTATTCCTTGCAGCTCTTGCGTCAGGTCACTGTCCTGCTGCTGCACCTGGTTCATGACTCAGATTACAGGTCAGTTTTGCTTGTTTTTCTTTTCCCTTCCCCTTTTTTTAGCTATCCCTAGGTAGCTGTGTTTAGAACAAAGCACAGAAAATGGAATAGAAATCCTATGACACAGAGGAGTATTAAATTTGCAAGCTTAGAACCTGTAATGCAGGAATGTGAGTACTAAGTCCTTAAACTTTAAATTCACAGAACTGCTGTATGTCAGGAGAAAAGTCAGTAGATTTTTATGGTGTAGTAGTATCAGTTGGCTCTTTAACCTGCCTTCCCTTTATTTCCTTGATATGAGAGTTGTAAAACTAAAGCATGGTGACCTCAGAAGATAGTTATGGTGGCAGCACTCTATATACTGTAACTTTGATAGAAGTGTTTTACTTGACACTTGAGTTTTTTAGTGTAAGAGATATACTGACTGAAAAAAACCTCAGCATCTATAATATGGTTAAAATCCAGTGAAATGCTTGAATTTACTCTTCTTTAAGTTGTATGCTGGCCATTGCATTCTTGCTGCTTATATTTGTGGGTTGGCATAGTCTGTGTATTGTGAATGTTAGGATTACTCTAGGAATTTTCTCATAGCATTTCTGGATGTTTTAAGTCTTAATCTAACACTAATGAAGGTTTTGGGCTTGATTTATCTTATGTCCTCGGTTGTCATGAACAGGAGTAGCAGTAATTCTTGGGTGATGAAAGGTGGAAATTTCATGGGCTTTGGGTATTGAAGAGGTTAACAGTCTAATGTTGAAGTACAGGCAAGAAATGGATGAGTTCCTGATTTGTTCTGGGGAACCTGAAATGCTGTTTCAAAAAGTTCACGGGTAGTGTACACTCAGAAGGTACAGTTAGTTACAGCACAATTCTTATTTTTTTTTTGCCTGACAGATGCTGACTGTAAAGAGAGAATGTAGCTGTGTATAAGAAAATGTGGTTGCATTCTAGTTAATTCGAAATTCAATTATGTTTCCATGTCAGGACCAAAAGCTGTCTTTATTTACGGTTGTAAAGCTCCCATTGAAAGGAGCGGAGGTTATGTAATTTAAATTTAGGCCAAATTAGGTTATTTGGGATTGTAAAACAGAACAGTGAATGATGCAGGAAGGGCCTTACTTGTCTTGTATGTTAGAATTACGTAGGGGTAACACCTAGTGAGGATATTTGCTGACCACAGTGAGATGCCTTCACAAATAACTTACACAGAGCTCCCATTTTAAGGCGGATAACTCTTTTAATACAGAAAACCTCTGCCTTGTGTTTCCTTTAAAAGCAGTTGTGAACTTAATTCATTATTTTGCTGGTCCAATTAAGGGACCCAACTTTGTATTTAACTATTTTGTTTCTCTGCAGTATTGTTGCTGACGGCTAGCTGCAAGAATCAGAGTGTACTTAGGTGTTTTAAACATAACTTATTTTCACTTTTTTTTTTTTTTTTTTTTGTCCTGGGAAATGAAACTCTGACTGAAAAGGTGTTCAGTGTTTGTTTGGGGTCTTTTAATAAACGAATACTTTTCCTGCTAATTGCTTTTATAGGTGGGTAATACCATAACCTAGATTAAAATCCAAAAATACTGCAATAAATTTGGATTCCTACTCAGATTGTAGTGACAGCAGATTGGTAACGAAATGCTGTCTATAGGCACTTGCTGTTATAACTGAATCGCTTGGTTTAAGTTTTATCACTGGAGTACCCAAGATTGAATATTGATGAAGGGTAGACATGATTCTGGCTGTCGTTGCAGCATGAATTTTGCAAAGAACAGCATTTTTGGCTGTTGGGATCCTACACCGTGTACAGCAGAGAAACTGAACAAAAAGCGTTAAGCAAAAAGAAAGATTTTTTTTCCAATGAAAATCGAAGTGATGGGATGGGATTGTTAGTTAAATGTAAGCATAGAGATTTTGTGTGAGTTAAATCTAGGCTGCATCAAGTAAACTAAACCTAGAATACAGTACCAATGCTACAGGATGTATTAATTTAATGTTATGGCTTTCTCTTCGGAGGAAGGGCTGGTGTATTGCAGTTCTCCTTTGTAAGCATCCAGCAGGCTTGTTATCAGCTGGAGAAGGATCTGGAGGGAGCTTTTTGTCCCGGGTGCTGTGCCACACCCTGGTGCTTACCTGGCTGCCAGGAGAGGCCCCAGCAGGTTCTGCAGTGAGCCACTGTTTCAGCAGGCACCATCTGAAATGTGGGAGGAGTCAGTGCTTTGGCTTCTGGTCCTAAAAAAAATCTTCCGAAACTGAGTACAAGTCTCTAAGGTGTAGGACTTGATGGAAAGCTCTTTTAAACAGCCTCAGAATCAAGCCTGTGGGGGGCTTTGTAGGGTGGTTTCTGTTTCCTCCCAAAGTTATATAGTTTTTGAGTCAGGAGACTGCTTTAGAAGAATAAGTGATGTTATGATACCCAAAAGTATTTGAGGTACTTTTAAAAGTTTGGGGAACGAGAACTTTATTTAAATTACATTACAGCTATGGTCATGCAGACTCAGACAATGAATTCACTGATTCAAGCCAACAATTGGTATGTGAAAAACAGGGACCTGTTGTCTTTGGGATTGCACTTTGAGTCAAATGGCATGCACAGAGCAGGAATTTGTGCAGTCATTCTGCAAACAGACCTTGTTTACCGTCTGACAAGTTTTTTAAAATTCAGTTTGTTAAAAATATAGCCTCTCCATATATGCTGAAGTCACAACTTTCAAAAATATAAATTTGCTGATATGTGCAAGTTTTAACTCTAAGCTTCCATTAGCCAGTATTTCTAAAAATGTCACTTTGTATATGAAAGGGGAACATGGGTAGCACCGACCTAATTCTAGCACAGAGAACATCCGTGCAAACTTTCCTACACAATTTTCCTCTCTGTTTTTTTTTGCAGACAGATTCAGACCATTCTGTTACAAAAAGCAGAAGAGAAGGTTCAATATCTCCTGTTCATCCTTTATACATATTTATGTGCCTGGCATGAAAGACCACTCACAGGGGCTGGACCTCTGGAGAGCAAAAGCTGATTTCAGAACCAACACCGAATACCACAGGTCCAAAATTCTCAAGCTCTTTTTTTTAAGAAGAGTGATTTAATAGTTGTTCAGCCTCCAGTGGTCAGTTGTTTGAATCTAATTATCGGAGTTGTCCCAAAGTGTTAGAATTTATCCAGACACTAGAATTACACAGGACAACTGATACCAGGTTTCTCAGGGATGTTGGTAAGATTGACGGCTTGGGTATTTGTTGTCACTTAATGCTCTGGCAGAAGTAGGAGCAGCTGGAGGATAAACATCTGAAGTGGCTGACAACTGAAGTTAAATTAGGCTTAAATGTGGACTGCAGCATCTGAGAAGCTAATGCATGTCTGGAGGTGGTGAACAGACACGAATTGCTGTAGTTGGAATTACCAGGCGCTCTCAGATGTTTGTGGTGCCTGACACCCTTGGGTTTCTAGAAAAACTTGGGTGCAACAGAATGTTTTCACAGCATGGGTCAGGTTGGAAGGGACCACAGTGGGTCATCTGGTCCAACCTCCCTGCTCAGGCAGGGTCATGCCAGAGCGCATGGCACAGGATTGTGTCCAGATGGTTCTTGTATGTCCCCAGTGAGGGAGACTTCACACCCTCTCTGGGCAGCCTCTTCCAGTGCTCGGTCACTGCACAGAAAAAGTTTTTCCTCGTATTCAGGTGGAACTTCCTGTGCATCAGTTTCTGCCCTTTCCCTCTTGTCCTGTTGCTTGGCATCACTGAGCAGAGCCTGGTCCATCCTCTGACCCCTCCCTGCAGATACTGACAGACATTGATGAGGTCCCATCTCCGTTGTCTCTTCACGAGGCTGAGCAGGCCCAGCTCTCTCAGCCTTTCCTCTTAAGGGAGATGCTCCAGATAGCAAAGTTGACAGGGCACAATATGTGAAGAGAAGCTGTATGTGCTCGGGACTTTCTTAAAACCATCTGTAATCCAGAATTTTTAAAAGAAGCAGATAAAGATCCAGACTGTTTGACCAAAAAATTTGCATATTCTTATCAGCTGGAACAAATACCATTTGAGTAACCACAGTGAAATGAGTTTCACCAGGCACTTAAATAATTGAAACCACTGAAACTTAAATAGAATAATACTAAAAACAAAATTATGATTTTACTTTATTAAAAATTGTTGGGAACTGCAACTAGGAGTCTGTTTCTAGACTGTTTAGGGATTAATTTGGTTTCATTTAGGGATTCATTGGTTTCATTTTGTTTCATTTTAAGGAAAATTATTGCTAAAGGCTAATAGGTTCCAGAAATGATAAAAACAGATAACGCTTGATGTTGATTATTCAGCCTTACTTTTTACAGTCTCTCATCGTTTATGAGGACCAAGTTTCTGGTTCTCAGAATAGTAAATGCCTCCTATGATGGTAAAGGAAGAACTTCTGTTTTGTTTCTTCCCCCCTGCCTAAAAAATTATCTCTGCGTGTGCTGCCATGTGTAATATTTGAAACTTGGAATATTTGTCTCTTCTGCCTTGTCTGGAATATTTAGGACAAATGCTGCTTTTTGAGCTTGAAAACAGACAATTTAGTGTCTCTGCTAGTATATGGGAAACACTGAGTTAGAATCATTATTATGCAAGTACTCCCCTCTTTTTTGGTGGGAAGGGGTTGTTTGTTCCTTTGTCAGCAACCTGGAAGTCTTTGGTTTATCTTGTGGAAGTTGCATGTGTAAGGAGGCAGAACATTCTGCTCTAACCATGAAGAGCTTCTGTAATCTGTTATCTTGGGACTCTGAATTAATCAGATGCTTCCTCAAAATTTACCAGGAACATTTCTAGACACTGCTGCATTTGAGGGACTGTTTATCCTGGGCAGATAAGTCAAAATACAAATCACTTGGAGAAGCGTGAGAAAAAACAGTAAGAATGCTGCTGAGCTGTGTCTCACTTATGTTGATGAGATGTTCTGAATTCAGGGAAGACATCCCATATCCTAAACTATCATAAGTGAGTGTTTAGATCCTTGCTCCGTTGATTCCCTACATATAACTTTGTCTCTCGAATGTTGAAGGAAGTTGGGATACTGTAGGCATCGGGTTTTTTTACTGCCACAGATATTGAGAGGCTCAAATGACACAGCACGGTGCTTTGGGCCACCAGCTGGTGCTGTAATTGCAAATTAGTTGAGCTGTAGCTTCAGATCCTAATAAAGTTATGCATGCTCCTTGGGTGTTTCTCAGACATGGGAGCGGAGCCATGGTCTGGGAACATCTGAGCCAGATTCATTTGGCTGATTGATTCTTACTCTGTACCTTCTGAGACAGCCTCCTGCTGCTCTGCAAGCGATAAAACCAGCACCTAAGTGCTGCAATACATTTTGTATCTCTGCTGCTGGATCTTGACCTTGTTCTGCTTAGAGCCAGTGCTGGTCTCTCCTGTGACAGGGTTCACCCGTGATGGATACCTGTGATTGAAGGGTGCTGGGGGGAGGAATTGCATCACTGCCTGGGGGGTTCATGTGATGGGGGTCTGTCCCTCCCCACAGTGGTGTCAGAAAGGGGTGCTGGCACCTTCTGCCTGCAAGTGTGCTCTGCTGGCTGTGAAGTCAAGGGCTGCCTGTGCACAGGGATGCTCCAAAAAAAGCAACTTGAGGATAAAGAACCAATAAACTTACCTTGACATGTATAACTTTTTCAGAATCTTCCGTGAGATTTCACAATATTTCTACATAGTCTGTTCTAGTATTTCACTGCTGTTACTCTTAGGGGAATTTTCCTGTTATTCTTGTTTATGGAGGATGTTAGTACATCCCCAGTTCTTCTCCTTGGTGTTGAATGGTTTCCTCTTTTATTTTGTAACCTTGTAACTCCCATGTCTCTTTTTGATGCACTTCTGCCTTGCCAAGTGTTTTCCCAATTTGTATGTCTGCTTTTGTGGACCAAAGTGTGCTACTTTGTGCTCATGTTTGTAGAAAGCTAATTGAAGTTACTTTTTCCTTAGGCTTTAGATTTTACATTATGTGGATAGATGTCAATACCATATACTTAGCATGCAGTGCTTCCCCCCTTCCCTAAATAAGTAGGGTAATAATGAAAGACAGTCCCTGTCACTTCTGTGTGATCTTTCGTCCTTCCTGGTAGGAAGGTGGTACTTTGCCTATAGTCTTATTTGTGCCCACGTTGCCTGAGCCAGATTATTACAAACAGTTCCCAAATGACTGCTAGTAGTTACAGCTTCTTTTTTCCCCCATGTACATTATTTTATGACAAGCTACTCATCAACAGATCTGCCACAGGAAAGGTTATAAAGTGGTAAATCTTACATTCCGCAGGTAACTGGGAATCTTAGTTTTTATGGGCATGGTTTTCATATTTGGAGGTAGATTTGCCTCTCAACAGGAAGTCCCTGCTCTTGGCAGCAGGGATACTATCTGGATTATTTTGGCCAAGCCATTGTTAATATCACTAGATCTTGCAGTGTGAGTGCTGCTTACTTAATGGAGGCAAAGAAATTGTTTTATATAGGTGTATTTTGTACAATTCTTTTAAAAAAAATTTGTATGAAAGTATTCTCTATGGCCTTTGCTCTGTAAAAGACATGCATGTTTTCTCATGAGGCTGTTCCGTAAACTGAATGTCTTTACCTGATGCAACAGTAGCTTTAAGTGGTTCAGGGTGCTGCTTCACCCCTTTGAAGGCTTTTCTAATTGTTTCTTTAGCTGTTGAGGTAAAGGAAACACAGGTGCTCACAGTGGGTCCCACTGTGTGCTGTGTTTTGTGAGGAATTGTGAATAGTATTTGGTCCGTTCCCAGACTTTTCAATTTGCTTTGAATGCTCCCTTATAATGTGTTGGCTACTTTTCTGACCATTGTTAGGCAGGAAGAGGTAAGACTGCATGCTGGTACTTGTTATTGTATTATTTCATTTGAATATTTTCTTCAAAATGCCTGTGCTTTTGTGTTGGTTTTGGGTTATTTTTTTCAGAAGTCTTCCTCCTGTGGACATCTGTGTGTGTCCACTTAATTTAACAGATATTAGCTGTTAAAAAACACTGCCTGATGTCCCAGCTGGTGGAGGGAGATGTGTTGCCATAGCTGGGTTTAAATAACCTCTGTCGTGTTTTGAGTGCAAATGCTGCTGTAGGTCTGACCCAGTACCATAAGGAAAACAGCTACTGACATCCAAACGACTGCCTTTAACAAGGCCTGGATTTGATTAGACTGCCTGGGTTGCTGGCAGCTTTAGATGCCTGGAATAAAAGTTTCTAGACCAAACCAGAACTTTGGCTAATTCAGAGCGTTGTGCTGGTGGGGTAGCTAACCAGTTTGCTGGGGCTTTTCTCCTTTGGCCTGGGACAGCCTTTCTGCAGCTTTCTGCTCTGTTCCCTCATTGCTGGCAGTCGGAACCTCCAGTCCCCCCTGCTTGGTTTTGCTTCCCGCGAGTCCATTTGTCTCAGTTTTGTAAAAAGCCCCGAAGCACTTCTGAAGCAACTCGCATGAGGATGCAGAAGCAGGAGAACTCTTACATGGAGAAGCATGTGCTTCTAATAGTTTATGGTTACATTATCCTCGCTGGTATGCTGGTAGATGGATTCAGAAGTAGTGTGCAGTCTGACAAAATATGATTAGTCTGCACTTACTGGTACACGTAGTGTCTGGGAAACCCTGATCTAAGTCTTGAAAGGCTTTATCTCAACAGTCTTGCTTGATAGCCTTTGGGAGCTTTTTTCCAAAACAAATGACTCACAGCCTTTAGGTACTTCATAGAGGCAGTGAATGCTGTCCTTTGTACATGGGAGGAGGGAGAACAAGCAGTTTACTTTTTTGCTTTTAAAGACAAACTCTATAAACAAAACAACCCCCACAGCTAATGTGCTGATGTAGAAGAGGACAAAGGTCACAACAGAAAGAAGTTGGAAGTATATGGTTTTCTGCAGTCTGTTATAAGGTTGTTAGTGTTTTTCTGGAACATCACCTGTTCATTTTATGCACAGAAATGTGTAAACCAAGTTCTGTTGACTTTGTGTCGCATTACATTAACCAAATTTTATCGTTACATTTCATCACCTGCTTTTTAAGAAATGAATTTGGACAATTGGATATGCAGAAATGGAAACTGGATTAGACCGTATCAGGGGCCAGCTAACCTGAACTGTGGTTTTAGCATATGACCACATATGGTATAAAGCTGTTAATAAAACTACTCTTTTCTCTCTGTCTCCCTGCAAAATACCTATTTAGGGTTGGTAGTGCAGTCTGGTTGCTTACCTCAAGTTAGCAGCTGATCACATAATATATTCCAGAATATGAATGCATAGCTAGTCTGGAAAGGCTGTATGGTGTTAATCCCCTTGTCTTGTGTATCACTTGCCTAAAAGAGGGCTTTTGCGAGGCAGGTAACAACTGAAGAGAACTAAATCCTGTTAAGTGTGTAGCTGGTGTTATCAAACATTTGTGTGTGCTACAGCACAGAAGTATTCTTGAGTTAAAAAACAAAAAAAATGCCCATCAACATACCAGAAAAACTCAAAACAAACAAACAAAAAAAACCCCCACCCAAACTGCCTCAGGTTTGCAAGCAGACCTGAAGGCCCTGGTTAGAGAGTAGGATTCCCAAAGCTTCTGTTAAGAGGGAAGATGCAGAACACTCCCTTGTGTGGTTTAAAGATTAAACCTCTGAGCGTAGCTGTTAAAAGGGTGTCGTGACACTGGAAAAACCTAGCCTAGTAGTGAGGGCTGTAAATAGCAGTCAGATGTTCTCTGACATGAAGCTTAAGATACCTTGATGCTGAAATGACTATGAGACACAGTAACATCGTAAAATGCTGGTTAGAATAAGGCAAGATCGCCTGGGAAAGGTGGTTTTCTAAAATGAAGCTGGAGCTGGAGAGGGAAGATAATACAGTGGTTGGAGTGTTGATCTAGAGCAATGAAAGCCACGTTCCATTTGGAGCCCAGCAACAGCCATCTTGTACAATGAGAGAGGCCCCTGGGATGCCAGCTGGATTGTGCTGCCTTTATGCGTTAAAATAGCGTTTTCCGATAATTACTGCTGGATTAGCTGAACTAGTGAAAATCCCTGTTCAGATAAAGCTTTCTGGCGCTTGCAGCCGGCACGAACCTAAACAATGGATATGCTGATAAGGAGTCTTAATTTTCTAGTGTGAGCAGAATTGTTCTTCAGCTCACCTTTGCGTTATGGTTACTCCTCTAAATAATTTATTAGTGCAAATAATCAATGAATATAAAACTTTACTTTTAGATAATATTTTCCCCGTTGGAGTTTGCAAGTCTTTTTTTCGTTTGGAAAGTATAGAGGTTAGTATTGGCCTCTACCTTCTTATTCCTTTGATGTATTTTTAATACTTAAAACCACAGAATAAAAGCCTTAACTGGCTAGAGCTGCTGTTCTGTTTGGGCTGTTTGTATTCCTACTTTCTAGACTGGATTTCTAATTTCAGTTTAATGAGAATTACTTCCTTATATGTAATGATTCACTGAATAAACTTAGGGAAGAAAAGATAAGCAGTAAAATTAAGTACAAAGTAGTAGTATTTTCAGTTTAAATACTGGGCTCTCAGTGTGAGATAAGGTGTAGTGAGTTACGCTCCTTGAAAAGGAGAAAATAGAAAAGCTGACATCCAGTTCTAACTAATATTAGAAGAAAGTGCCTAAACATACCTTCCAGTTTTGATAGTAATGTAATAAATGCACTCTTGCTAGGTAAGGGTTTTTTTGGATCTGATTGCTATTTTGAAAACTTTATTTTCCTGTTTTTCTAGTAAAGGAAGCCAGTAACTACTTTTGTCCTTGCCCTAAAGGAAAAAAAATATTTTTATCAGAACTTTAAGGGACTTCCCGACTTGGTAATACCATTGGCTATAAAGGACTTACACAGTGGAATTTTTTTAATATAATGCATTATGTGTACAATATAACATATGAAAATATAAAAATCTGTAGACTTTTTTCTTCTGAGTGATGTTTTAATCAGATTTTGCCTGTTCTGGAGTCAAGTCTTGTGCCCAAGTGCAGACACGAATTCACACGCAGAGTTTTGGATTTGTTGAATAATTATTTGTATTTGTTCCTGCAGATAGACTTGAAAGTGTGATTTGTCATGTCTGGGAAAGTTTAAAATGAGAAGACTCTTGGGAAATACAATCTCCTTTTGCTATCACCAGTATATGTGATGCAATTTGTTCTAAAACTTTGGGGTAGAGGTACGTGGTATTTTAATGGAACAGAACATGGATATGTCCCTGTTACTGTAGATCCCACTGTTTAACGGATTAACAAATTGTCCTGTTTTCAGCTGGGACACACATTTAAGATGAAAGTAAACGTGAAAGAGAGTTGCCTTTCGAGTCTTAAAATCGAAGTTTTGTCTCTAAACATGAGCATTTGCAAAGCAAAGAGAACAACTGGAGAGACAGCTGAATCGTTTAGGCATCGGGACCAGGAAAGCAAGGCAAACACAGTTTCTCACTGTTTAACTTGGTAAGTGTTTTTCTGGTGTGAAGGCAGATCTCGCTGACAACATTTGAGAAGCTAACAAGCAAAGCATCCTAAAATGGGGGAAACAAAGTATTGCAGTCTTAAGCAATAATTACTTTGCCAAGAAGTTTGAAGTACTAGAAGAGCTGCTCTCCAGATGAAAAAACAATGTGTAATTCATGATAAAGATGTTGATCAATATAGTAACTCTTATGATCTTGCATAATAATTTATTCATTTCTTCCATGTGGGTGTTGTCTGCTCTGGAGTGAGACTGCTGTTTCTTCTTTTCACTGTGTAACCATTTTGGTAGAATTTTGATGATAGACCTATTTCAGAAAGGCGAGATATGTTAAGAAATAGTTTTAGTTTTTACTCATTGAGATGACAATGCAAATGTCCATTTGTGCTGGCTGCTCTGCATGGGTAAAACCCCTCCAAACAAGTGTTTCAAGCACACATCTGCGTTGATACAATTCTGTTCAAGGGCTGTGTGCTTACTGCCACTGCACTCTAGCTGCTTAATTTTTATTGCAAGAGATGCTTGAAATAGCTGACATTGTGGGAAAATCAAACAGCTTCTACTCAGTGTTTCATGGTGCATCTAGATCATCCAATTTTCTAGGACAGAACGTTAGATGTAATGAATGCACAAATGTTAATTATTAACTAGATTGAATTAGTTACTGCAGTCGTCTATTGGTGTTCAAAGTTAAAAGCGGGTCACTGAGTCTCAAAATACATTTGCAATGAATTCTAGCATTGATTTTCGTATTTCTCCTTGTGCTGTTCTTTTCCTGCTAGTCTGGAGAGGAGGAGTAGAGCAGTTCAAGCCTTTTGCTTGTAGGCTCATTAGTGTACAAGTAACCTGTCCCTTCTGTTAGAATTACAGTAGCACACACATGACAGGACAGATGCCTCTGAATCACTTTGCCAGCTCCGGAAAAAGGATTTCACTTCTAAATAAATATATAAATAGTGGTAGAATTTTTAGATCCTATGACCTTTACTGCCTTGTTATTATCAAAGTCATTAACTGATGAAGTCAAGCTTCAGACTTCGGGAAATGCAAAATTTTTTACTGTTAGTTGTTAAATAGCACTGTATGAAGGATATTCAGAGGAAAAACATCACAGGTTTGACTGATTATAGGTTAATTTAAGCTGCATTTAGTAGAAGAGTGTATGCAATTGAGATTATATCTAAGGGACTAGATGTTAATGACAAGCCTTAGTACCTTCAGGGAAGTGTATTAGTAAGAATTGCTGGAAGAAGTGAGGAAACTGGGGGGTGGTCTATGAGTTGGAATCAGGAATTTCTTCAAGTTAGAGATTAAAATCTTGACTGACTTGCAGTCAGACTTGGAAGAAGAGCTGCTGAAGTAGCTGTGTGAGTAGCCACTTCAGGAAGGATATTACTAATATGTAGGGTATAGGAGGAGTGAAAAAATAGTAGTTTAAAAAGTGGTATTGAGAGATAAAATGTGGGATGTGGGAAAGAAATCAGAGTCATTCAAAGTAAGACTGACTTTGCCTTGCCAAAAAGTAATTTGGATCAAAGAAGAGAAGAGTGCAAGAAAAATGTGCTGTTCAGTGAGTAAATGCAGTAGTTTGGCATGAAAATTGAATTCATATTTCAATATAGGTGATAACTTTGACTGCATTCAATGGCAAATGTAAATAACCCATAATTGAAGTGAAAGCAGAATGGTTCCAGATTGTGTCAAGTTGATGATGATAACCTCTCCTTGATTTGCGAAATTTCTATGTGGAAACCTGTGCTTGAAGAGGAGAGTAGAGCTCTATTGTAGAGAGGCATTTAAGTGGAAATTTAGTATTCCTTTGTTTTATGCATTATCATGAATGTCTCTCCTGAATGCACAACGTGAGGATGCTCATTAGATTTTCCTGTACAACGAAGCAGTTGTAACTGGGGTAATTTTTACACATCAGTGTTTGCTTACTACACCGTGACAGGTCTTGGGCTGCTTAGGAATTCATTTGTTTAGAGCTGCTTGAATAAGGCCCAGAACTTTGCCTTATCCTGGTGCCCTTGGAAATGAGGACAAGATTGTCAAGAGCTGTGTTTATATTTGGAGTATTTTGTAGTACAGACTTGTTAAGCGATGTCAGAAATTCATGAATCAATCTTACATGTTTTGTTGGGAGAAGAGTATGAAAGAAATAAGGCTTATTGCTTATTATTAAATATTCAGACATTTATTTGGTAGTACACATCAGTGATATAAATACTATGTTGTTTATTTAAACCTCTTGCTTTTAGGCTTTGAATATTTGAACTACCAGCAGTGTTTAAGATCTTCATTTAAAGACTACAGAAGGAGAGGCTGCTTGAAACTTCAAGTGTGAAATGCATGTTGTTATTTTTGGGAAGAGCATTCCAATAAAATGAGGTGCTAAGGCAGAAATTGCCATAAATGAGGTACTTACATATCTGCAATTCAGTGGGGTATTCTCAGAGAATTTTATTTCTTCTAGAGCCATAAGCTGTCTTAGTCAAGGTGGGAGTTCTTGGGGTTTATCTGCTCCTGTCGCCTTGGTTGGGTTGCTTGAAGCCTTGTCCAGATGAATTTTGAAGTCTCCGAGAATGGAGATTTCACAGCTCCTCTGGGCAGCCTCTGACAGTATTTCACTGATTTCTTGGTGCAACTTCTCCTTGCCTGGTTAAAAGCTCCTTTTCTGCAATTTTTGATTATCTCTCACCTTTCTGTAGTGCACTTCTGAGAAGATTGTGACTCTTACTCCCTGTAATTCCCTGCTGAGTAGTTGAGAGTGGCCATTATGTTCCTGCCTTAGCTGGAGACTGAACAAGCATGGCTATGAAGCCAGTCCTGGTGCATCTTTTCCTCTAGCCCCATTAATGGTTTTCTCTTTGATTTGCTCCAATTTGTCAAAGTGTTTCCTTCCACTGGGGAGCCCAAAACTGGGCAAAATGTGCCAGATGCAGTCTGAATAGAGGGGAATAATCACTTTCTACATCATTGAGGTTATTCTGTCCTAGGTGCAAGTTTTAGCCCTTGCCTCCACATTTCTTGAGGTTTCTCTACTGTCCAGCATACCGGTCTATCCCGGTTTACAGAAATGCAGCCACAGACTTGCTGAAGTTGCATTACATCCCGTTTTCCAGGTCATCAACCAGGTCATCAACAAGTGCATTGAACAGCATCGTAAGTGGTATTGACCCCCCTAAGAAATGCACCAGTCATAGCTCACCGGATGTCAAACTGCTCCCTACAACTCTTTGAGCCTCTGGCTCCCCAAACCGTGGTTCTTGTTCTGCTGGAGGATGGTCTTGACATTCTTCTTTTTCAGGCTGTCAGGAACTTGTCTTGAGCACCCTGTAAAGCTGTTAGAGGGGCCACACAATGTCACCATGGTACCTTCACCTGTGTTGGCTGCCTGCTGTTCAGTTCAATGGACTCTCTGTGTCCAGTTCACCAAACTGGAGCCCCTAACTTTATTTCCCTCTGATGCAATACTCATGAAGACCTGGGAAGCTGGAGAACAAAACTTCCTTCTGTGACCAAGGCAATTATGTGTAGCCTTTTTTTGTACTTTGCTGCTCACATTTTCATGATTAATCCATAAAACCATAGAAGGCTTGGGTTGGAAGAGACCTTAAAGATCACCCAGTTCCAACCCCTGTGCTGTGGGCAGGGACACTTTCCACTAGACCATGTTGCTCAGAGCCCCATCCAGCCTGGCCTAGTTTTCATTCATGTCAGTGTCAACCTGGCGTTTAGAAACAAGTGTTAAATTAACAAAATAGGGTGTTGGGTTGGTTTTGGTTTTTAGGTGAAATTTAGCTTTAGAAAGACAATTCCTTCTTGTAATGAATCTTTCTTGTAATGAACCATGAATTGCATATTCATACGTTAACACTGGGGCTAGAATGTGTCACTCGAAGATTAGCCACCTTCCCTTTACACAGCTCTCTACATCAGAGGCTGCCCTTGTATTAAATAGGTAATGTAAAAACGCTGCTCTCTTGCTGTTCCAAGAGGAGCTGGGCATTTGTTATCTGAAAGTAAAATGAGTTACATGATCTATGGTGGTGGTAATGTAATGACGGATTCTGTTGCAGCGTGTTGGGGAACTCGCATTGCCTGGGGAATCTGGGCTCTGAAAGCTGTGATTTGTACCATGTGTCGAAAGCTTAGGAAATAACATAAGAAGGTCACTTTTTGTTAAAATATGTATAGAACATAGGAAATGTATGTATGTTAAGTGGTTTTTCACAGGAAGTCATCAGCTGTCAGTCTAGTTGCTGAAGATGTTGTTTTTCATGCCTGCTTAAAAAGGCTTTCCACAGTATGTTAGGCTCAGATTAATGGAATCATAGCAAAGAAAGCAACAAGCCCTCAAAAAAATAGGCTGTTTGTAGGAAAGAAGTAATGTGTCTGGCTAGCTTTTGGCCCTGGCCTTCTATGACCTTCAGGTTGGAAGATTTGAATTTTTCAATCTGTCATGATTGTTCCTGTTTGGTAAAGATGCTGATTTTATGGTTGATAGCTTTGTTCAATTACAGGGTACCCTGATGCTTACAGGTTGGGTTTTTTTACAGAGCTTTTTTATCATTAGCTTTGACAACAGAGAGACAAACCAAGGAATTGATTCTTGATAAAAATCTGTCTCGAGATAGATGAAAGATCATGATAGCAATCTTCTGCTCCTGTTTTACTGTTGAGTAAAATCACTACCCAGAGAGAATTAGCCTTTACTGTGGCAAAACCTTTGGCTTGTGATGCCACTGTATTGAATTTGCTTTGAGGAAACGGAATCTATTTCAATTACTGCATAGATTCTGCACAGCCTTTTAGTGTAAGCAAAGTAGTAAATGCCTTGAAGAAATATGTTTGAAGAATCAGTGGAAAAATGGATTTGATTATAACAATGTAATATTTTCAGGAAAAAATCAGGATAAATTACAAAAGATGCTATGTCTAAGAGAACACCCCTGTGTAAGAGGATAAAAGAAAACAAGAATATGGATGAGTGCATGGAGCAAGCATAAACTGAATTATCTTATTTCATGGTTCTGTGGAGTCTAAATGTAGGACTTTATTTTACCAGTATAAAAATAATGGCTAGAAAGATTTCCCCTGTCAGTGTAAATGTGTTATAATGAAATCGTTGGCCTCTGTATAGCTCTGATTTTTTTTCAAAACATCTGTTGGAAACATTTATTGCAAGAAAAAATCTTCATGATTCTCTATGGGATGAAAAGATCTAGAAAATAGTGGAAGAAAGTGGGAAAATGTTGCTCTTGTCATTTGCAGGTTGTTTCATTGAAAATCTTACCTCCAGGGTAAAATAATGAAGGCTTCTAATAAAGTATTTCCATGAAGTTACCACTAAGTTTGCATACAAGGCAAAGACCAAATCTATATATAAGATTCTAGCATATCCACATTCTTCTCTGTCTTGAGCTTGGACTTATAAATAAACCTAGTAATTTTTTTTGACACTAAATTTTGGACAAACTGATGCTTCAAAGTAAATTCTTCACTGAGATGTAAAAACCCCATGTTTTATTTTAAGCATCTCAAGTATTGTCTGTACCAAAGCTATGCCTGCTTTTTGGACATGTATAGCATTCTGTAGATCCAAATTTGTTATAAGGAAAGCCTTGAACCCACAATGCAAGCCATGAAAAATTGTTTCTCTTAACAGACACAAAAATAGATAAATACCTGAGAAGTACATTAATACAAACAAGTATTTGTACAAATATATATCAAGGTTAGCAGGTAACCTATGGAAAATTAGGTCATGAACATGAAGTCTTGAGTTTGATCTTGGTGTTTTTGGAGACTAGTTTTGTGCATCTCTGGTTTCATAGAATGGAGTGTGTACTATGGATGCTGAAAATTCAGAATTCTATACTTTTTAAAGGAGCAAATGGTCGTTCCTTCTGTCTGCTGAAGTAATTGCTTAAAAACACCCCTACCTTTGTGTATTAAAGGATTTTAGTTTCTGTTTCTCTTAAAAACCTGGTATTTGGTTTTAGGTAATTACACAGTCTATTTAAATTGAGAAGTGAAGCATCTTAGTAACATCTTCGGTTTGTTATGAAAGTTGGACTTCACAGAGTGTTTATGAATTTAATGGTACATAAAACTAGTCACATGTGTATAATATATTTTATTAATACTATATTACATTATTGCATATTATAATATATACAGTGAGCCATTGTTAATACAACTAGTTTCATGCTATTCAAAATCCATGTTTTTCAATCTACTTTTCTTAATTTCTATTAATACTTCCAGTTTTTTAAGGTTTGTCTTTGTAGTGCAAGTGTTTATTGGTTTGACTTTTCATATTCTTAGATATTCCTGATTTCCTTTGAGAGAATAGGTGAATTTTTACGTGAATCAGCATATGACAAACCTAGAGACAGTATTGAATTGCCAAGACAAAATTACTTTGTCCATTGCATGAAATATGGCATGTGAAACGTTTGGGTAGAGAAAATCTCTTTGGGTTTGAAATTGGGAATTTTGTGTGAAAAGCAGGCTTTCATTTGACATCAACCTGCTGTTCTAAATAATATTTCTCTTTCTGCCTGAATGTCCTGCAATGATTTCTTTCAGCTGTTTGATATTCACCTGCTGCCGTGGAACCAGCTACAAATGCAAAATCATCAAGGAACAGATTTATAGCAACAAGAAAAATTTATGAGAATTTTCTGGCTCCAAGAGCAGACTTCTCCTAAATTAATGTTAAATGTTTTTATGCACAAGATGAAAAGCAATTTTCTTTCAGTGGAAGGTGCTCATTGGGCAAAGAAAGTTTGTCCTCAGCAAACTGTGTACCAACTAAAACTCTGGAGTGTTGTAGAATCCTGTGCCAAAAGCAAAGCACCTTTCCTTTGTCAGCTGTTAATCCCAATGATTCAGTTTTCCCTGCTTCTCAGCAGTACTAGTTTTATTTCTAGTTGGGACTTTCCCATGCAGGATTTTCTGCTGGTTTCTGATGTTGCAGCTAATCTGTATTCTGAGTAATTCATGAGGAGAAAAAGTGGGAGAGATGAATGAATCTCTCGGTTAGCAGAGACGGAAAAGTGGGAGAGATGAATGAATCTCTCAGTTATCAATCAAAAGTTTTCTAGGCACAGGGAAGTACAGGAGAGCTGTTAGTGAAACAATCTGGAATTTCTCCCTCCGCATTCACCTCCTGTTTTAACAGCCACTCTTGTCTGAGTTGGATCTGCTGGAAGGAATCAACAAGGACTCTTGTCCTGTGGGGGGTTGTAGTGTCTGAAGAAGAATCCACATGGAAACAGGTCAGATGAATCAGCTGGTCCTAACTGAGTCTTATTTTAAAACCTAAATAGCAAGTAAATTCTGTACTGGCTGAAGTGTTGGAGTGGGCAAGTTGCATCATTTGAAGTTGGGTGCAAGTAGCACAGCTTAGTTCCTTCTGCTGTACCAAGCATGTGATGTTCCCTTGCCAGCAGCATGTTCAACTGGGTTTTAGTAATGCAGGGAAAGTTGAGATTCTTACTTTTCAGCTGAGGACGAGTTAGAGGAACTTAACTTACTGAACTGCTGTGTAACAACCTCTGCAGAGCCCTAATGGTTTATATTTTTCCATGATGTCCTCTTGATGGTGTGGACGTCTTGTTGGCAGGAGGAGGTGGTAATTGTTATACTCAGCCTCCTCTGAGATGTGCTCAAGTTCAAGAAATGAATAAAATTAAAGCAGTTGATTATGAGTTAAAACCTAAAGTAACCCAAGTTCTTCCCCTCTCCTCACTCACATCACCCCCATCAACAAATCCAAGCCCCTTCCCCTACTCCCAAAAATAAATACTGAGCTATGTAATTGAGTTCAGTCTGGAGCACATTTGAGGGCATAGGAAACATTCCTGTGTTAACTTAAAGATGCTAAAAAGTGGTTTAACTGTTAAGCCAGATGAGCAACTTAGAATACATGGCAACTTTGTCTTCAGTGTGTGCTTTTGAGAACAAAACAGAGAACACACATTTTCACTGTGGTGTGCCAGTTGGGGTTCAGGAAACAGCAGGGAAAATTACCTTGCAAAACATCACCACTAAGATATAGACGTTTATATCTGGACCAGCATTTAGCTGCTTTTCAAAAATGTGTATTTTTAAGATGTTAGAATTGGAAATGTTTAGAGTTTCTTTCTAGCTTTGTGCCACATGGTTTGAAAATCCTAAACAGGCGTTTGATGAATCAGTGTCTCTTTCCATTCCTTCTGCTCCGCAAAGACTGCACATTTTAAGAACATGTTGTTATGTCTCTGTAAATTGAGAACATAGCAGGAAAAAAAAAAAAAAACAAAAAACCCTGAATCACCAGAAGCAGTGGTAATGGGATATAATTTTTCAAAACCCTCATTGTTATATTACTGACAAAAATATTAAAGATTGAGAATTAGAGCAATCACAGCTTTTCCTTGCTTTCGTTAGTATATTTAAATGATCTTTTCTGTGGCTGCAATTGTGGTGTTTTTCATATGAGTTTGATCCTTGAAGTACGTTTATCCTTTTTAGTTCTTGCGAGAGGAAAACCAAGCATCCACTTCTTGTGGAGAGGGAAAAAAAAAATAAGGCTTAGGTCAGCAGACTGGGTTGGTGTCACTGTGCATTGAGCTTAAGAACTTGGGATGTGAAAGAATGAACACATTCCATCTGGGCGAAAGAATGATGTCTGCTAGGGTTCAGTTTCCTATGGTTTTTGAGCTTTTTGTATGATCTCATCACTGGAGGAGGAAAGTATATTCTCCCATAAGAATAATCTTATACTTATGATTCATTACTACTGTGGTTTTTTGTGTGAGCCTTTTGAGTGCCAGACCTCCCCCCACTCTTCCACCCCAAATAAAAACCAGCCACCCTGTCTTTGGCTTTATATGGTATTGCTGTAGGTGGACTTACCCGGAATAATGGCTGGCTTTAACAATCAGAGCCTTACATCTTTGTCTGGAGAATAACTCCTCCTAGCATATATTTATCCAGCTATTTGTCAAGCTTTACATTTTGGGAAGAGAGCTTGTACACTTTGTCTCCTAAGGTTTGGTAAACACTTTTTTGCACAAGTGTCCCCTCGTATGAATTTTCTGTTTTCTGCAAATACTTTCATATACTTAGTTTAGTAAGTTTACTTGGGAACACACAATATCTCAGTTTTTCCTAGTTAATATTTCACTGTAGTTCCCCAACCCACTGCCCTAATAATTTAGCAATCAGTTCTTGGAGCAGCTGTGCATTTTGGCAGTAGCGTGTGAAGCTGGAGATGCTCAATCTCCCACATCCCCTAATCAACTCACATATTGAAAAGGTGCAGGCTAATCCAAGTCTAATGGTTTCTGGAACCATTACACCACACCAGGAAGAGGAAAATTTGTAGATAGGCAAGTAAACCCAGTAGGATGCTTTTGAAGGCCTGATGACATGGCAAAGAGACGAAGACCCTTTTTCTTTTCTCTTGCAACATGACTGTAGACAATTTATTTGCCACCAGCGTAAAGTAATCTGTCTGTAAAAAATCTGCATTTGTGATCAGACCAAAGTGTCTCTGGTGCAGTGAATGAAGGAAGCCATCCTCGCACAGGTCATGTAAGGGACACACGTGTTACAGCAAACCCTGGGGACTGTGAAGAGCTCATGTATAAATGCTGAGATGGGTGAAGACCTGTTTCCTAATAGAAGTACAGCAGGGAAGTGTCATAAGCGTGAAAAGCAAGAAATACAATAAATGATACAATTCTGATTCACTTGGCTGTTGTTCCTTTGCACTGAAGTTTAAGTTCATATATATTTGTAGAATACAAGAGACTGGTTCAGGTTCTAGTAACAGTCTGTATGCTAAAGTCAGAATTTTCCTAGAAAAAGGTGGCTTTTTGGAAAAAAACCTAAATCTTATTTTCCATTAGACCTGTCAAAGATAGTCATGAGCCAATGGTGTGGATTTTTGATTTCGTGTAACCCTCTGAAGTTAATGGAGTTCTAGTATGCATTTTATTTTTAGGGGGTTTTTGATACTTAAATACTTTCTGGTGTCTAATTATAATATACAATATACTGTATTCAGATGCTAAACTATCAAATGGCCATCGAAGAGCAGAACTAAAGATTCTTTTCACTAAAGCTCATGCCTCCATGCTTTTCTTCAAAAGGAAGTGTAATCACTTTAGAGATAATGGTGATGGTTTAATTTGTTTCTGATAGGGATAGTTCAATTTTTCCAACTTACTCTTGCAGTCTGATAAACAAAGTGATGGGTGGTGAGAACTGTTGGCAGGAGGGGAATATGTCACCTTCAAATTGACACCTGACTATGAAAATTACACACCCGGAACACTGAAATTTTAGTTATAGGATTTATATTAAATGAAGGCAGAAGGTCTGTTGGGTAGCAATTGAAAAGATCAGCTGGAAATTTGTATTTGTCATTTTTAAAAGTTTGTGAATCATCTCATAATTTTTATACGGATAAGAATCATTCCCTGTTATGAAAATTGTTTTATTTTAAATGGAGCATGAAGTACTTGAGATCTAGACTTGGTTAATACTTCCAGTTATAAGACGTAGCCTGAGAAGTGGAACTAAAAATAGTTTAGCAGTTGTTAAAGAAAAGCCAGAAATTCAACTCAAGGTCGTCTTATTTGCACTTGTGAAATGTGCCACTTGAATACGGAGTAGTTCTAAAATGAGTAGGCTTTTCTTCTTTTTTTTTTTTTTTTGGTACGTTAAATAAAATCATATAAAAAGTTTTATAAACTTAGGCTGAATAAGAGCACCTGAAGTTTGATGGTCTGTCCTATTAATTAAATCTTCTGGTCACTGTACCATTACTCAGTCACTCTCTGGTTCTGCCTTTGTTGCAATTGGAACATATTACCTTAGAATCATAGTCTCAATTTTTAATAGAATCTTTTTTTTTTAATCTGTCTGGCACATGACTGGGTAGAAGTTATTTTTTGGCAAGAACTCTGCGAACCACGTGGCTCTGCTTCCAAATCAGTATCTAGGTCCTGTCACCTATGGTTTATCATGCCTGTGATTGATCCAAATTGAAATATAGCAAAAATATGTTATGAGTTCAGAAGTTTTCCAAGTTTACTGTCAGGCATTTTAGAAAAACCACTACTGTTTGTCATGTACTTTGTGAACGGTACAGAATGTTTCTAGGTTTGAACTTTAAAGATGTGTGCCAAAATATCTAAAATTAAAGAAATCCAGTAGGTTCTTGCACTGCCCTCTTCTCAAGTGAGGGAACCATATTTCACTGTGGCATATATTTAATGGGACTGTGAAATGCCTAAAGATTGTACCAGAATTTATTTTGTTTGCATTTAACCTTTCTTCCTGGATCAGATGGGGTCCTTCCAGTCTTAAACTGTAAACTATGCTTAGAAAAGAAGCACTTCAGTTATGTATATTATGATTTTAATATCCCTAAGTTGAACTAGAAACATGTGGTCTAATTAAAGGCTTTGATCCCATTCTAATCTAGGTGTTGAATAGGTGAGGGGATTAGAACATGTGCACTTTTAAAATTATTATTTCCTCATTTGATCATGGATCTCTCACGTGCATGAGAGACATGATCTCAGTATTCTCTCTTCTCCATGAGCCTTGAAAAGTATCCCAGTGTTGAGCACTTTTCTAATTGTTAGAGTGCCATGGAAAGTGTGATAGAAATTGATTGTTTTCTCGTTATTGAATGTTAACATGTCGGTAAAATGTCAGTATTGAAAATTAACAAAACAGCTGGATGCACTGCAGAATTTTGTTGTGTTGGGATATGTAAATAAGATACTGGGATATTCAGCATGGTCTTTGGGAAAAACCCCAACAGACACACACGCACAAGCCCCCCACCTTCCCCAACCAACCAACCAATAAAAACCACAAAAAACCCCAAGACAGATGGGTGGGGGAGGCATCTTTTCCCTCTTTCATAAAATATGGAGAAATACTCCTTTACTTTCCTATGAAGAATGTGCGTCTCTTCAGCCTTCTCAGTTTTCCAAATGGCAGGCCGCATTCCTTGCAAGCCAGGCATCATGTGCTTTCTATAATGTTGGATGTGCTGGAGTGGTATGTTCAGAGAATCTGACTTACTGATAAGAAATCATTCCTTTCTATTTTTATTTCCTGTCTGCATCTGGACATTTCCCGCAAAGACAACCTGCATGGTATCACCCTTTCCTCTCCTAATAAATAGTCTGTTTCTGCTATGTTCTGGTTTCATGTGTTTCTGATATGATGACATTCATGATATGCTCCTTTTTAACTTCAGACTTTACTTCAGCTTCCAGATGACCTGCATAATCAGGATTAGCTACTGATAGGAGTCTCCTGATGAAATTGCACTTTTTGGTAATCAGTAGAATCTTTTCTCAGGGAGAAAATGTTACATCTGGATGTCAACTGTTGTAAAATGTGTCACAACTGAAGTGCATTTCATTTACGAGCTGGTGACATTTTTGTGCTGGACTTTATGCTCTGTGTGTTTGTTTTCTTCTCTGTATATTAAAAGGTGCAAGGGCCTTCCAATTCTCATCTCTTGTAGCAGTAATTTCCACTGGGAAGTGTAGGTTGTATGATGCTAGTGCAATTCCAGATTCTTTGCTCTTTGGTCTTTGCAGAAAGCTTTGTATATGGTTGTGGCATTTAATTAAAATTCTTGGCTGGTGGTGAGGAGAAAGGAAAGGAAAAAAAGCCTGCAAGAGGAAAAAGTGCAAAAATGAGAAATGAATACCTTCTTGATCTCTTTTATTAGTTGTTAGGCCTGTCTGTCTGGACCACAGCTTTTCAGAATGAACACATATAAGCAAAATGTCAAAGTGCTAGTGGTTTTGCATTCAGAAAGGTGGAGGTTTCAGCAAGTTACAAGGAGTATTGCTTTAACATTTTGAGTTAAAGAAAAGTTAACCAGAAAGATGATGCTTTGCCATAAGTAATTTTATTTTCTCCTCCACTTTGTATATTAACAGCGAACAGAGTATCTGCCAAGCACGAGCTGCTGTAATGGTCTACGATGATGCCAATAAGAAATGGGTACCAGCTGGTGGATCAACTGGATTCAGCAGAGTTCATATATATCATCACACAGGCAACAACACATTCAGAGTAGTGGGCAGGAAGATTCAGGATCATCAGGTGAGGAAGTCTTTGAAAATTTGCAATATTAAGAAATAAGTCTTCAGCAAAATTATGGGACCAATAAATAATAAATCGAATTTTTTTAACAGAAGTAGCAAAACGGTTTTATTGCTTTTTCCCTGTGAACTAAGCACTTTGCATACCCCCAAGGCAATAGTCCTTTTGGCATTCCTTCCTACAGATATCTATTTATAAAGGCTAGTGGTGTACACAGAAGTCATCTGGTTCTTTTTAAGGCAAAGTGGCAACCTAAAAGCTTTTCTCCCCCACTCTACACCATGAGCTGCAGTCTGGGTAGACACCAGCAGTTCTTTTAGCTCTTCCTATCTCATGAAAACTTGGATGCATGATGTCTCGTTTCCCCAGATCATTTTGTTCAAAAAAACCTTCTGATATTTGGTAATGCTGATCATCTACCACTTTAAGAAAGTGAGAAGGGAGTAACAGGGATTACGTCTTAATTTCCTTGATGAAGTTACTGGATCGTGACTAAATGGCAAATTAGCACTCTGGAAATGTGCTCTGGCATGTGATACTTGGGATGGGGTTAAAAACGTAGTCTTTTATTTGAGGAAAGCTGCTTATAGTTGTTTCCCTCCCTCCCAGTGTTTCATAGAACTCTTTTGGTCTGTTCTTGCTCATTTATCACACACTTGAAGCCTTGACTGATAATCTCCTATGTGATTTGTTATTAAAGACTTATTCCAAGTAATAAATGGTCTCTGTGCATTCATCTGAGAGCAAATGTGGGTTTTTTTCTCCCATTATTCAGCAGAAAAAGGTGAGAGAATATAGTTATCCAAGTGCAATGGGATCCTCTTAGTGGATGGCTTGTAGTAAATGGTTGCCCTAATAGCTCTAATTTATCATCTTTTGTGTGAGCCATAACAATCTTGCAAAATGATACCCTGTGATCCATGGTACAGATCCAGTAAACTGCTGCTGAAAGCCCTGCAAGCCAAGGGGTGCAGCAGCCACGGGGAGAAGGTGATAACGTGGTTAAAAAAGAACTCTAACAAATACTCTGTGAAATTCATGGGAAAACGAGTTTCTGAATTTCAGCTGTGTATTCACATCAAGTACTCTGCTGCTGGAAGTCAGAACTGTTGATGTTACTACATTGCTGTTACGAAACATGGCTGCATCTTTTGACGTGAGAACACTTAAGCTACAAAAGTTGATACAAAACATCTCATTAGTCCCCTTGTGTATTCCCATCACTGATTACAGACAGCATTGGAATTAAAATTGAAATGGTTATGTGCTTTCAGCATTGTGTTTTACAGATTATGGGTCGTGAATTAACCCGCATGGTTGAGGAATAAAATCTGCACAAAGCTGAAACTTCCAATGGAACAGCAATTTTAAACATAAGTAAAATTTTTTTTTTTTTTATGATTATAGGTGGTAATAAATTGTGCCATTCCAAAAGGGCTGAAGTACAATCAGGCTACACAGACCTTCCACCAGTGGCGTGATGCTAGGCAGGTGTATGGTCTGAACTTTGGCAGCAAAGAAGATGCCAATGTCTTCGCAAGTGCCATGATGCATGCCTTAGAAGTATTAAATTCACAGGAAGCTGGTAAGAGTCTCTTCACTATTTTTTCCCCTAAGGTTGTTCAAATACAGAAAAATTCAAATGTTTATGCGTAAAAGTCAGTAAGTCTTGTTTCTAATCATGATTAAACCTCTAGGTGTTTTAGTTATTTGGGTGTTTTGTCTAACTAATTACTGCTTCTTAACAGTGATTCTCAACTCAACCGATGTCCCTGTAAATACAATTCCTACCAAGTAATTCAATTTTTGTGTTTCTGTATTAGGTATAGAAACTGCTGGCTTTGCCTTTTTTTTAAGGAAGCAAAACAAAAAGACCTGCCCGAGAAGCAGGTACCTTGTAACAAGGATGCTTTTCAGGATTTCTAGAGACACCCAGGTTCTTATTGTGTGTTGGTAGTTTAGCTTCTCACTGATTGCTGGTTTATGATAAAAATGTGAAGGTTTTTTCCTCCAAACTTTGGAATTCAGGTAATCTTCTCCAGCAGTTCTTACCATACAGAGTTTTCTAGCTCAGAGATCTTGAATGCAGGGTTAACATTCAGATGAGCACATACAATTTAGACACCTGGTCTGTCATTTCATTTGTTTGAAGAGCAGGGTGACATAGGCTTTAAAACAGCGGTGGAAAAATTCCTGGCTTTCAGTCTGCAGCTAGTATCTGTAACATATTCTAGGTAGGCTCTACAGCAAATTGATCAGTATAACACTGTGACACACACAGAGGGAGTTTTTCTTTTAAAAGACTAAGAGTCTTTTGTGTTCTTGTAACCAAATAGAATTCTTTTGTCCTCATTAAACTTTAAAGATAGCCCGTGTAACAAGAGATAGTACTTGTGTGCCAGTTTTCTTTCTCTTGTGTAGAAGAGAGGCTGTAGATAACTATACTAGGGCTGTCTCAACTGCAGCAAAAAAGGTGGTTTTATCAAGCTGGTTTTTATTCTGGTAGTTGTTTCAAGACTTTACCTTCTGAAACTTAGCTGTCTAGACCACGGATGATGCATTCTGCAGTGCTTACACTGTTATGCAATATAGGAGGCCAAAATAGAAATGGTAGCTGGAGTTAGAAGGTTTCTTTTTGCCTGCTAAAATAACCCAGTTGTGATTCCCAGTCTCATACCTCTCACTTGGGTGTTTTCCCTTCTAAATCCCTCAGTTCTGCTTTCCCTAGGGGTTTCTCAGTTGTAAACTTTTCATGCGTTCTGACTGTTCATCACCTGTCTCCCAACCAACATTTGGGAACACGTGAAGTGTTGGTTTGTACTCCCTTGATGAAAAGGCCTGATTGATGGTAATCACACCAGGTTTGAGGGCTTTCTTTCCCATTACCTGTACTTGAAGAATGTTACATGTTTCAGTGTATATATATATATATATTCATATACATTCTTCATAATTCAGTTTAACTCCTCATAGCACTAAACCTGAGCTGCTAGAGAGGCTGAAATGACATAGGCAGGCATGGCATTGCTCATTTTTTAGTTAGACAGTGTGTCTTTTTTTCATTTTGTGGATTGTAATTTGTCTAATGACTCGTTCTCTTGCTGCTTTATGCAAAGTATTTGTGGGCTGCTACGTTGTTATATTGTTCAGTAGTAGAAATTTTATTGAACTGAGATGTAAAGACTTAGATAAAACTAAAATAGTTTTATGGCTGTAGTGTCACAGCCTGGTTGCTGACTGCAGTGCTGTTTTCTTCTGGTTTGTTCTCAACAATTTTGAGGTGGGCAGGAATTAAGCTGTGTAACTGTTTGAAAGTGACTGGGTGTAACCTTGAAGTTTTCTGAATTACAGGATCGTTTCTTTGTTTCTCCTTCTTGTGATTTGATTTGCTAGCAGCAGGCACAAGTCAAAACGCATTAATTAGCTACATCACAAGCTAATGGTGAGCACAGGAGATAATTGTTCTTCCCTGGCTTCTGTCAGCCAAGGGCTGTGGTCGTTTAAGATGATCTGTCACTTACCTATATCACAGACAAATAGGTGCTCTAGCTTCCATCAAGATGAAATAAAACCAAGGCTTAACATTATCAGTGTTGTTTCAGCAGATGAGCAGTTTTGCACTGCTGCCTTTAAAAAAAATTCCTAATAAGGCACACAGAATTGCTCTCTCAGCCTCATATTGCTTCCAGACAATGTTTAAAAATAAATGTTCATAATGTTTCTGTGTTAGATTACTGTCGACAAGTGTTCCTAAGTTTTATCAGCTGGGAGGTTTGTTAGTGTATGATCTAGATATTACTTCATTTTTCTGACCTGTATCAGTGTAAGAAGTAAAAAAGATCAAGTGTCTTCTGAACACACTGCTTCAGTAATGGAGATAGGTTGCTAAGTGGCTTGCAGTTTAGAAACAAACTGATTGGGCTCCTTGCTCCAAGTTCAATGAATTTTGGTTTTCTATAGTTGATATAATTTCTTAAAAGTGCAGCTGGAAATGAATCCTTGGCGTTAGGATTCTACCCCCCACCTTCCCCACCAAAGCATCTCTGAAATAGATGAATATTTACTTAGACAGGTCACTGGCTCTGAGGCTCTAATATTAGCTCTTTATTTTAGGAAATGGATTGCAACTGCCTCCCTTTTTATAAACAAATTACTCTTCTTGAAAAGGTGTTGGGAGGGTACGGGTTACAAAATAAACTTTTACTGGTATGTGATGATTTATACATTATATATGGCTAGTTTTGGTTCTTTCAATGTATCTGCTAGGCTTTTAAAAATTTCTAACACATGCAGTCCTAGTTCGTATTGTGATGATACTGCTTCAAGAATCTGTACTTGAAGATGACAACTTGTCTCTAATAGTTTAAATAAATTGCTGTGTTTCCTAGTGTATCCAAAATGGCATATAGAACCTCCAACTCAAAAAAAGCAAAGAAATCCTACATAGATAGCTTCCTTTTTATTCTAGAATTACATACAGTTAGAGTTAGATTCTTGCAGGATCCTTATTTTCTGCTGTGCTTTCTCGCTTTGGCAATTTCTTTTATTAGCTCGCTTGTTTTATGTTGTATTTTATTCATAAAAGGAAAGCAGTTTTAATGTTAGCTGAGCATACTATTCAGAAATTCATAAAGCTGTAGATGAATTTTAAATTTTATGCAAGGGTTCACAGAAATCTAAATTACTTCTGAGGGATATTAAAGATTAAGTTGTGTACATCCTTTTGGTTTGCAAGTCAGCTGTTGGGTATGGCTCTCTCGCTCTTTTTAAAATAAAATTAAATCATGGTCTCCTTCTCTTGCATATATTTGAAAAATGTCATTGATCTTTTGCTTGCAGTTGGCATCCTCAGCTGTTCTGCTGGCTGCTGGCAAAATTGGAGATTGTTTAATTTAGGATCTCCCTCTAGTGGATCTGCCGGAGTCGAAGCACTGCTGAGCTCGCAGGGATGGGCTTTTTGTCCTTCTGATGAGTTCAGAATGCAGAGTGAAAATCTCTGAAGTTAAGAGTAAAGGCTTTACTGCAAGTGGCAGCTTTCTGCTAAAAAAAACAGTGCAGGTTTGTCTCAAAGGACTCGGAAGCAATGGCTGCCTTATGAGTGAAACTGCTGCAAATGCTCTGCAGGTCTAGGTTTTTTCCTCCCCTTGATTTACAGGACTGATCAAATCCTAACACATCCTAACTTTTCATATGCTTGAACTCTATTTATTTAGATAAACGTCAAAGTGTTTTAGCTCCTTTCTGGTTTGAATGATTGCAGTAGCTGGCAGCTATTCAACCAGACCCTATTTTCCTGCTGGCTGGATGGGCAGATTGTAGGCAACCTGCAAATCCAGAAGAGAAGGATGACATAGGATTGCATTTTCTCCTGGAATTTTAAAGAATTAAATAGTGCGGATTCCTGCCCCATACTGTTTCAGAAATGCATTAAAAGTGACCCAAGGTTTTTTCTGGCACTCATTTGGGAAAATTTTGAAAGACTTACTCCTCATTACATTAAATAATTGGTTGACGTGGTCAAAAATGACACCTTCATCAAATGACAAGTGTGTGTCATCAGGTTTAAGAGGTCAAATGAAGAGGATTTCTGGCTCTAAGGCTGTGTGCAGTGTGTTCAGATATTCAGTAATTGGTGTTGTCTGGAGATGACGGCTCTCTGCAAAGGTTTTGCATTGCATTACAAAGAAAATTTTCATATCTGCATTAAGTAGGGCTCATTGTTGCAATCAAAGTGGCTCTGGAATGAGAGAAAAGCTTCAATGAAGGGAAATTAGACGGCTGAGAATTCTCTGATGTGTGAGACAATGGATTATTTCTTTGAAGGAATAAGGTCACGTAAGGGAAGCTTGTGTTGGGAGGAACAAAGGAGTGTCATACTCAGTTTTGCTGCAAAAAGCACCTTCTAGTTCGGCTGGAATTGGTGTTGCTTTGTGTGGCATCTGTCTTCAACCTCAGGAAAGCCTTGCTAAGAGAATAAGAAACTTAAGTGTGAGGTTTATAGCTGTGTAATTTGCATCTGAGGAGGTCTTCGGAGTTGTTGGTTGCAGAAGATGAAAGCGGCGAAAGAACTGAAGGAAGGATGTCACAACAGTAAATAAGCCTATTTTAATTCTTTCTAATAGAATTACGTATATGTAAGATTTGGGATGCTTTTTGTACTAATCTGTGGCAGTTACACATTTTGGGACATTCTGGATATAAAGGCGAGGTCAGGAATGGCTTCAGTGAATCTGTTCTAGTATTGCCTTAGATCACAGTTTAATTCATAGGAAGACGGGGAGGAAGAGGAAGAAACAGGTTTTTTTGTTTCCAAGGTCTCATTATTTTGTTCATCTGACCTTTGGGGGGAGGGGGGGAAAGCCCCTGTGGTTCAAGTTTTTTGAATTTCTCTTCAATTAGTAACTCTAGAAGTTAGGTTGTCCTGTTATTAAATAAACAAATCTTTATTCACAGCTGTATATTGCTGTGCAGCCCTTTCTCTTCCAGCAGAGATAGGTAATTAAATCCTTGCTGACAGGGGAATGCACTCAAATCATGGATTGAATAATTCATTGTCGTTGGGAAATGCAAACTGAAACAAAAATTAGGGTTGCCTAATTGGAATATATAGAAAGACTACAGAAGACTGAAATGAGGAAAGTATACATGGAGCTCTGGGGAGGATCTCGGATGCTTTTCTTTGTACTGTTTTGGTCCATGTCATGCTAAAACTTGTTTTGGGAGAAGAAAAATTCTACAGCAGTGAAGTAATTATGCTGTACCTGTACTCTTAGCAAGCCTCTGGAACAGGTTGTCAGCACTCCCTGTCAGAACAGGAGTAACATGATGGTATTATTATTACCTGTGTTGTCAGAAGTTGGATAATATCTCTGGTGTTGCTAGCAAGATTTTTCCCTTCCTTTTAAATGTGGGATTGGTGGAAAAATTTTTTAGGTCATTAGTAGGTGTTCATAGTAGCTAATACTGATTAGGTAATTCTGATTTATATGCCAATATGTTGGCCTACAGGAAGTTTTACCTGTTTATTGAACAGAGTACTTCCTCTTCATTATAACTGCAGGTAAGATTATTGAAAACATTGTCAATGTTAGTTGTGCTGTTTGGAAGTGAAGGTAGGGTTGCTGAGTTTTCAGAGTTATACAGACTTGTAAGGGTTGCCCATATGGTGTTTCTGATTTCTGTGGTTCTTCAGAATTAGTGGTGTATCATGTGAAAGCATTAAATTTTAGGTGAACAACCTGAAGAATTTAATTAGAATTTGGTAGCTAGTCTAAACTGCATGGCAGATATAAATGGAAGTACATTAATTTATGGATATAGTTTTGTTTCATAAACATAGAGGAATGTCAGCATATTTTACTGTTGAGAGTTTATATAGTTGTCTTTAAAAATATTTTCAGTAGAAGTTTTAGATAGATTAAATCTGCCTTTTGGGAGCAGGGTGTTTTCAGAAAAGTCTTGAAGATAGTTGTGAAATATAGCTTTGTTAGGCTCATTTCTGTAGTATTATACACCAGTAGTGACAGTCATCGCCTTTTGCTATTTAAACAAATTTTGACACAACTAAGGGGGGGGGGGGGGAAGAGTAATAAATATCTCACAGTAGATGGTGTTGATATATTTAACTTCAGTACTTGCTCCTTTAAGGTTGTGATATTGTGGTTTCATTAAGCAACCGTAGTTCCCTGCTGGTGAAGCTTTGTCTCTATGTCATGAAAGGATGGCAGAGGGAAACTGGAAGCTGCTGAGGTCCCCCAGCACACTGGTGCTGAGCCAAGCCCGGCTCCCAGGTTATCAGTGCCTGGTTTCCGAGGCACTGCTGGCACTGATAGGAGGTTCTGCTGGCGCTGATAGGAGGCTTCCCTCTACTTAAATTCAAGTGTATTTTAATGAGTATTTTTGTTATTCTTGTTGCCTTTTATTACCTCGATCAAGTTAAAAGAGCTTGTGGAGTGAAGTGGAAAGCGTTTACTTTCAAGTTTAGAGTGATGAGTGAATTAAGTCAGCTGAAGGTGCTTACAGAGTAGTAACTGAGTGAGAAAGTAGGTGTGTGAAGGAAAGGGAAGTCTTGGCTGGAAGGTGATTCACCCAAGTAGAAGTACTAGAGAACATTTTGTCCCTTGTTAATGCCCTAGTTTTTGGCCATCGTAGTCTTGCGTATAAATCCATAACACACGTCCAAGTCTCAAGGAGTGACGTGGTTTTGGTTCTGCTGAAGGCTGGTTAGCAAATCTCCCCTGACTTTGTTCTGTCATGGCCTAGAGGAGGACAGGCTCTGAATGGGAGCAGGAGCTGGAGACACATGAAAGAGAGATATTTCACCATAATTGTTCTTACTGCTTCCTGCACAGATCTCTGAAAAGCCTACTTTCCATTCATTCAGAAAACCTTCAACCATTTAGTAAAACATTTTTTTTTTAATAAGTTCTTATATACCCTAATAGAAATACATCTTTTTGGCTGTAGCTTTGAACTCTTGCCTGGGGCGTGGGCTTTGCTTAGTAGAAGTATTGAAACTGTCCTTAAAGAAAATATTTTCTAAAGATTATAATTAGCCAGTTCACTTATGTTTATATCATATACATGTATAAATAAACTTGCTGTCCACTTTCAGTCTTTGAAAAGACTTCTAAAAGGCAAGTCATACTTTGATTTGGATATCAGGCTGTATAATTGGAACATTGCTTAGTTTTGGCACCAACATACTGAGAAATGAAAGAGTGGAAATTCTTAGTTACTGAGTTGTTTATATAAACTGTTTCTCTGGGGAGAAAATGGAGCTCTTCACCTCAGATTGAAATTCTTATGTGTGATAGTTGACCAGCTTTATTCAAAAATTAGGGTTTGTCTTTTAATGCTGTACTCTGAAGTACAGTAATTGCAGGAGTGAGGTTTTCTGTGTGGTTTTGCCCTCTTGAATTAGGGCATGTCGGGTTCTGAGGAAGATTTCAGATGATCAGGCTGCCACTGGTCCCCCCAAACCCCATTTCATCCATCCTTATGTTACCAGCTCCCAAGTAAGTCTGTCCAGCCAAATGAAGACACACACTGTAGCTCAGTGTATAACTTGCAGGACATGTGTTGTGCCAATCCTGAACAGCTGATCCTTGGGGTTTTTTAGGGCTATAGGAATGTGATATTTTCAATGTCAGCCAGTGTCAACACTGATAAGCTACAATGCAGCTGACATTAAAAGAAGTGGGGTAGGGTGTGGTGTGACACTCCAAAGCAGAGGAGGTGATTGAAAGACTGAAAGGAACAGAGGAACAAAAGACATTGAGGGAGGACAAACCATGTGATTCCTTCCCCAGCTTGCCAGTTATGCTTTCATAGGGTTGTGCAACTGAAATTGGTTTGGCTTTTGAATAGGGATACGAGGTAAGCCGTCAATTAGGGCTGAAAAATGAAGTTAAGGAGTTTGATAAACTGCAACTCTAGTTGTGGTTTGAAAAGGCTGATGTTGGGGATGCTTGATTTGGGTCAAACAGTCCCCAGCAGTCTGATGTTGATGCCACCATAATTGTCTATGTGGCTGCATGAAGAACCAGGTCTGGCTCTGATCTTGCTGGTGGAAATGCTTCAAGCACGCTGTTTTCCCTGGGATTTTTAATGTGTTAGATTTCCAGTCCATCTCTCACCACGCAGTTGCCTGAACTGTCATAGAGGAAGGGTGATGCAAAGGTGAGAATAAGCTGAAAAACAGCACTGAAACTGGAATGGCTGCTGAACAAATTAGTATGAAATTATATCCTCTGTCTGTCAGAGTGTGCTGCAGAGTGCACCATCTGTGCTTTTTTAGAAAAAGAGAGATGTTAGGTTTTCTTTAAAACTCAGAATGAATAGACCATTCAGCCTCATCTCTCACTTGGCTTATATTGGCTTCTGAAGATGAAGTGATCCTGTAGGAGGACCAGAGTTCTTTTCCAGGCAGTATCTGAGTATTTCTCTTGGGGGTTGATGTTTCTCAAGTATCTTGAAGTGTTCAAAAGCCTCTGAGAGTGCTTTTTATTAGCGAGTTCCTGTTTATTTAATATACCACCTGTCCTGCTTCCCAGGCAGTTGCATTTTAGCAGTGAAGTGGTAGTCTTGTCTTGCTGTAATAAACCTTCTAGGATAAAACATGCTTTTCCACCTGGCATGTACCTTTAACTTGCTAATGTTCATTAGCAAGGTTGTTGCAGAGAGAAGTTTGACAAGAAAACAGGCCTTGGTAGCTGAAGTTTTCTTTTTTGAAAGCCTTTGGTATACTCAGGTTGCAATTTCTTGAGGCAAAAATGTGTGAGAAGTACTGGAACCACCAGGTTGATTGCCAGCAGGTGATTTTCTTCTGTCTCCTGTGTGCATAGCTCTGAAAGAAGCCCATCACTGCAGTAGGCTGGCCAAGTTAGCTTTAACTTGGCCTGCTGATGGTTGCCTTCTGCAGAATTGATGGATAACGTGGTTTTCTGAAGGACAGTGCTCTAGAACAAA
This sequence comes from Eulacestoma nigropectus, assembly GCA_013397775.1. Lineage (NCBI taxonomy): Eukaryota > Metazoa > Chordata > Aves > Passeriformes > Eulacestoma > Eulacestoma nigropectus. Next base: position 200,353 of record VZTE01003150.1, read on the forward strand.
GTTTGAGGCTACAAGAACAGGTTTTCTCATAGCTTGGCAGGTTGGAATAGGCAGTGCAGGTGAAGCTCAGTGTTTGCTTTCTGGAGGTGTTGGCTAAAGAAGGACTAAGGTAGAAAGGTGGTTGGAGAGTGGTGGTCTGCATCCAGCTACTGCAGCATGATAATACCTTCTTCAAAAAAACCTGTTAAATACTCTTAAAGATTAAATGGGTGCAAGCTTGAACTTCTCATTTCTACTGCATTTTCAGTACAAAATAGTTCTGCTTGGTATATGGATACGCTGTGACCATTTCTTTTTATTTTTGTTCTTCATTATTAATTGTTACGTCAGCGTGTTTCATTCTGAGGACTAGGACGGGAATTCCATCGCATACCTGATGCTTAAAGTGTTGCTTGCAGTTTGCAGCTCAAGCTGTGAGCCTTGACATACTCCAAGTGTTCCATTGGCCACGGCAGGGAGCAGTGGTGGTGTTTATAGCACCTTTGACTGCTGCTGGGTTGTGTCTACTTGTAAAAGTCCATGAAAGGCTGCAGCCTGGTGCAGGCAGCAAATAGCCCAGCTGCTTGGGAGCTGCAGTCATGGCTTAGTGGGCATTAAAGCCTTCCACCTGTCACACAGGGGAGAGGAGAGGAGGACGAGCGTCTTACGGAAGTTTTAAAGCTGAAAAGTTTTCCAGATGAGCCATATGGCAGATGTTTCTGCTTAACGAGGATTTAATTATTAATTTATCATTGCAGTTCAATATTTTGCGTTTAAAGTACTATGGGTTTATACCTGTGGGTGTCTCTTGTACAGTACATCCCAAGCAGCATCAAGTCATGAGTTATAAGGGCCTAATGCTTGCTGAAAGAATAACTAAGGAAGACACCACCTGTGTAGTACATTGCCTGCTTTTATCTTCCAGAATTAAATTCCATTGCTTTTTATAATTCTAGGGTACACAGTTAGTGTACACCTCTATAATTTTCATGATTAAAGGCCACAGTGGACACAATACTGTGGTGTTCTGAGGAAATGAACCTTTTTGAATGGCCTTTAAACAGGGCACTTGTTTGCTGTGTCTGAAGCAAATTGCCTGTCCTTGATGTGTCAGTGTATCACACATGGTCTTTTTATCAGTTTGGGTGACTTTTACAAGTTCAGATGGGAAAAAAATTTTGCATTTTGATATTTGAGATGGGGAAGATCTCATTACAACTCTGTCACTCTAGTTTGGTGGAATGTCAGTGAGAAGTTACTGCTTTGCTCTGGGACGTTTTCAAAACTTGACATTTTAATTTCTTTTAATTCTTTTTTTATAAATTCCATAATCTTGAGCATAGCTATAGTCTAAATAATTTCCTGGATAATGCTGCCTGTTTTGACAGCAACAATGCATTCACAGTGTCTTGTACTCCATTCCACACTTCTTCATTCTTCACTTCTTTTTACACAGGTTTGTGCTGTAAGTACATTTGTGATTAAAATGGTAAAGCTTTTTTGTTTCTAGAATACAGATCTTGTGTATGCAATTACTTGAAAGTTGTGTGGTTCAGAGTTGCCCATCAATAAAGGCTGAAGATGGTTTTGCATTACCTTCCCTTTTGTATCTCTCGTGCTTAGCAGAATTCACAATTTGTACAGTGGTCATATGCCCCCATTCCTTTGGACACAATATTTACCTATCCAAAAAAGATCTTCAATCCAAGCTGATAAGCTGAAATCTGAACAAATTTTGGTGTGACCTTTAGAAACATGCTTTATCTTCCTTCTCTCGATGTGGTGATAAGGTTCTGATGGTTTTTCTTGTGTTCTTTTCTTTTTTTCCTTTTTCTTTTTTCTCCCCCTTTTCCAGTATTCTATTTAGGTGAGTGTTTTAATTTTTTTGAGCCTTTCCTGTTCCTCCAAGAGGACTTGTTCATTGTTTAAAGAAAAACTCAGACTGGGAGTGCTTTTCAAAGCTTTTGTCAAATTCCATCATATATAAAGTTTGTTTTGCATTTCTGTGAAACCTTTCCATCCATGTGAAATAAATTCATTCTGCAGATGTGTGAGGTACATGCGTGAGGTTGCAGTTTTTATTTGCTACATTATGTTGTTGAGCTTGTTTGGCTTAAAAAGCAGAAGTGAGCAGTTCTTACAATGTTGTGTGATGGCTGGCCTTTTTCCTTGATTTTGTGCTTTTTTTGCATGGTAAAAATTCAAAGCATTAATTTATGATCTGTCTTTGCTCTTAGGTCCTACATTGCCTCGACAGAATTCACAGCTTCCCTCTCAAGTACAAAATGGTCCATCACAAGAAGAAATGGAAATCCAGAGAAGGTATGGTATTAAAAGTGAACAGCTGTTCAGTTCAAGGAAGGGGTAACTCCTTGAATGACGAGAAAATAAATGTCAAGGACTTAGAGCTGCTCTCCTGCATGAGGGCAGCATTTGTATGTGCACAGTTTTTATTGATGCAGCTCTGTAAAAACTTTGTATCTGGATCCTTTGTTCATGCTCTCCACCCATTCAAACAGTGCAATTGGAATTGGCCTGTCAGGAAAGAGTTGAAGATCAGAGCAAAGCCTTGGGAGATTTCACTGCTGTCATTTCCAACCAGGCTAATTAATTTTCCAGTGACTGTTGTGTGTTCAGCTTTTGACACTGAAAAAAGCAGCAAGCATGGAGGGAAGTTTTAGAAGCAGAGAACTGAGTCATCACGAATGACAGGGTTTTTGTCCTGAATGTGGATGTACTAGATCAGAATATTCTATTGGAAATTTTGTTTGCTTTTACATTGTATCCTTTAGCAAAAACCCTTAATTTTTTACTTTTAGTGTATAAATTTATGGAGCCTTTAGAAGTTTAACTTTCAGCTGGAGCAGTGCTGGTTATATCTGTGCTGCCCTCAGTGACTAGTCTGTGTTCCCCTGACCAGGTGGTGCTTCCTCCAAGCTAAGCTGTTCCATTCAGTTTCTATCCCTGGGGGGTATTTTTCAGACCCGTACCATTTCGAACATAGGTGATTTTTTCCATTCCTTTTAATAATCATTATGTATTGATGAAGTGCCCAATTTCTACAAGCTCTGTGGTTGCCATATTCCCACTTTTGTATCGTGGCAATATTGGGTGGTGCTGTAGGGTGAGTGTCTGGGTTATGGGTGTATGAAATGGCAAAGTCTTGTAGGACAGTGGTGTCACACTGGGCTAAGTGAAAACAGTAAGACCTTGGGCTGTCCCAAGCACACTGCCTGTGGTGCAATCCTGGATTATTTTACCATCAAAATACTCCCAGGAGATTAGCTGTCCCCTTCCTGAAGGGATGCTGGGAGCAATTTAGGTCACATGCAGAACAGACACAGGGAACAGGAGCCTTGAATAAATGGGAGGTGGTCCAGACGGATGGTGTAAATGCACCTAATAGTTTTTTGTGGTAACTGGAAGAATGCTTAAACATGTTGGGTCTAATTAGCACTCAAGTTTTTTCTGTTTTACTATTTGGCATTTAGTTTGTTTATGAAAAGGTGAGCAGAACCAGATTGCTAATTTGGGAATAATTAGTTTGATAAACTAGCTATGCATGTTGAACAAAGAGTTGACATCAAAATTGGTCATGCTTGTCTGTCTCTTTTCTTCTGTGTGTTCTTAAATCTGAGCAGGAATCACTTTATCTGGAAGTTACCTTGTTTAAAAACAAATAACAAGAAGCTCATTACAAATTTGTCTGTTTGATGTGTTCATGTGCAAGTTTGCTGTCATGGTAAAAGTCTTTTATGTCTCTTCTTTTGACAGACTTTTAAAAAGCCTTTTTCCTTTGATATTTTTTCTGTCCTACATTAGTGGCTTTTAGTATTTTTATTTCCTGTCTGTTCCTTTAGAAGGCTGCATTATCTGAAATTTATAATGCTGGAATACTTTTGAGAGAAGCACTGTAGATAGGCATCTCCTCAGAAAAAAGTGCTGCCCTATATTAAGAGCTCTGAAAGTCTCTTGAAATTTTTGGTATGTGAAGGACATCCTATCAGATGGCATTCTTATGGCTTCGCTTTTTTGATCAGTGTGCTCTACTTGTTTCCATTCAATGTAATGTCCTCTTGGAAGTCTGGTCCTGGGTTTGATTTGTTTTTCCCTGAAACAAGGATGAAGCACTGGAATGAGTGTACTCATGCTGCTAGACAGATTGTCCGTGGAAAGACTACTGCTGTTGTGTCATTAGGCTTAAGAAGAACATGTAATTTTGTTAAAACATTTCACAAATGCTTCTTCAGTCTCATTACTCCTGTAACTACATGGTTATAATAAAGTTCAATTAACTCCAAGCTAGAACTTCCCTTCTGTAGTAACTGTCTTGCAGCTTTCAGACTGTAAGAACAAGAGTACTACCATAATGTAGAGAGTAGTAAATAGTTGGGAAGAAAAGGTTTAAGTATCTATTACTTTTAACATGTCTACAAGTGACATTTCCAATCTCAGTAAAGGGTAAAGGCAGTGTGGGCAGACTTGAATCCTGTGGGGAGCAGCAAGACTACAGGGAATGCAAGAAATGGGAATAAATGTTACTGCGTGGGAAGAAACATGGGGTTTGTGATGGATCAGGAGAAAGGCTTTGCCAAGTCTCTGGCTTGTGAAATATGTGTCTGTTGGGTGGGGGGTTTTCTTTAAAATGTGGCTTGATAGTAGTTGTCTTTGAGTTCTGGTCTCATATCCCTCCTCTTAGGTGTACCTGGGTTTAGTAGTGTGGAACTGACTCTCATGTCAAGTGCAGGAAAACATTTTTTAAATTATTCTAAGCTGGAGAAAAATATCTGCTTGCATGAAAATTAAAGTTGAAAAAGGGACCCTGTGGAGGTCTAGTCCAACGCTCTGCTCAAAGAAGGACTAATTTCAAAGTTAAATTATGTGGCTTGTAGCTTCAGGGTTTTCCTAGGCAGAAATAGAAACATTTCTTCAGAAATATTTTGCCAAAGGACTGACCAGTGAAGAGTGGCATAATAAAGAGAGCTGTTCAGCAGATCTGATGTTTTCCTTTGCTTTTATAACCAGTGTTCGGGAATCTTGGGAAAATTGGGAACTGAAGAGTGAAATTAGATCATTCCCAGCAGAAGTACATTATTTTGGTTCAGAGATTTTTCTCTATTTTAGAAAGGATTTAGGTGCCTTACGTTTTGGGTAAAACTGCCAAAGTAGTAATACTATTTCATTAGTTTTGCTGCAGTTCTTCTTACTTGAATATTTGTATTGCTTACTGTGCAGTGATACAGTTTCTAAAGCTGCTAGGACCAGATGGGCCATCTGAAACACTGAGGTTTTTATGAGGCCAAGGTTACGCATAAGGTATAATGAAGTAACTTTTTCTGGTGAACTGATAACTTTGTTAGTGCCTTTTAAGAAACCCTAACACACGGCGTGTGCTTTCCTTCTCAGGGAGTACTTGAAGCTAGCTGTAATTTTCCTTAACTTGTACTCAATTAAGTACAGTAATAACAAGCTTTAAAACACTCCAGCTTCCATTTTTGATCCTCAAAACTGAGGGGATATTTTGTTCTGTGGGTTGTTTTTCGTTTCATCAGAGTGGTGGCCAGGCAGTGTTTGACTTCCACTGATTGATAATGAGCCAGCTTCAGTTGACACACGTATTTGTTAATAACTTCAGAGTTACCTAATGTCAAAGACCATTTTAAAATACAAGATTAGTTCATGGCATGCCTGCGTGTGCTACTCGTGCATGTAAATTTACCTTCCCTCCCAGCCATGGTAAATATATTGTCAGGAATATGAGTCACTGAGTTGGTATCTAATACGACACTTGGGAATTTAATGAGTTAATGTTTATAAATAGCTTCAAAATGGTCACTGCTTCATAAATAAAGAGACCAAGAGCTCCAGAACAGAGGAACTGTACAGATAGTAAGGAATGATGAGGGTGTACAAGCCCCCCACTGTCCCTCAGGGACGTCATGGACCAAAACTTGACCGAATTCTTTCGTAAGTACTCGAAAACATTACAAGTTTGCAAAACGCAACAGCAGAGTATTTGGGGGGGGCTTGTAATTGTTAAATACTTAAAGTTTGCTTGCAGGTTTAGTTTGGTTTGTGATGATACTGTTAAAGGAAGCGCAGGGTGTGCCTGTGCTAGAATATAGTATTGATGTGGTGTGGTTTTCATAACATCTTGTGGAAGGATTCTTAGTTTTAGTGCAAGTTCAAAGGCTGACAAGGGTAACAGTTTCTTATTTACTGATAGACTCAAAGGCAAGATTTTTATTTTATAGATTGAAATAATTTTTTCTGAATTTTGCTAAATCTTATTTTTTAACTATGGTAAAAAATTCCCCCCCCCCCCCGTAAATTAGTAATTATTACATATTCCTGAGCTTGAAAACGTGTAGAAATACAAAAAGAAAAAAACTTACACCTCAAAACTCAGTATCCATGTAGCTATAGTAATTTAAAGGAATGGAAGTTTGCCCATGTCTTTGTGTCTCTGGTAGCCTTGTTTCTACTGATTTCCCACAGCCTGTAACCTTTCCCTAGTTAGTGGCCAGATGTACAGCTTTCAGTTTGCCTTTGCTTCTGAAATTGTTCCATTTATCCAACAGCTTCTTTCAAGGATGTAGGATTTCTTTAGAAGGCATATGGATTGATTAGATTATAACTGAGCACACAGCTCTAATCTGAGAGAGATGTGATTATGATGTAGTGGTTGGCCTTTTGGTTTAGGGTTTGAGTGGTCAGTACAATCAGTTATATGATTGTATTGTGTGTAACTGCATGTTACAGAATTTGCATAAAGTTTGCATCCTGAAGACTTGATTTAGATGAAATCAAAAGAATTTTTAATGCCTAAGATAAGAGGTATTTTTTCCTCCTTTTTT
>VZTE01003150.1:207237-261549 GCA_013397775.1 Eulacestoma nigropectus
TGAAAGTAGGTTTTTCTACTGCTGAGATTCTTCTTTTTTTAAAAAAATTCCATGAGTACTGGTGTCTTTTTGTGATCTAGCTTCTGCCAGGAAAGTTCATGTTCTGTTAGTTTTAGATAATATATTGAAAAGATGGAGATGAGAAAAATTAGGCTTAATGAGGTTTGATCCAAGAGCATTAATAGATCCCTTAGTCTATTAGAATTCCTCTATCTAATACATTTCAGGTTTGTAGTTGTCTCTTCATGTCTTTATCTTGGTGGCTGGCTACTAATTTGTGCTTGACTGACAAAACCTAGTTCTTACTACTTCCAGCTAATGCATTTTTAGCTTATAACATAAAAGCTTCTTCTTAAACCTTAAATCCCTTTTGATCAAGGAAATGAAAGCCTGTTAGTTTGACTTTGGTAACAGATAAAACATAGGACAGTAAACTGGACCCAGCTAATATTTTCTTTGCAAAAGCAGAAGGGCTGTTCCTGGGCTTTGGTAAAGCATTTGACGGATACCAAGAGGGAATTTCCTAGTTAATGTGGAAGAGAGGAGCACAAGAACAGGCATCAATGCATCCATGGGACCTGGAACAATCAAATTTGTTTTGGTGTTTTGCTGAACAAAGCAAGTCCTTGCTACTGATGTGCGTTGAGATACGTGAGAATGAAGGAGAACAGGAGGAGTTGGATGGTATTGCAGATTTTGATTATCAGAGTAGAATGAGAGTTCATAGTAGGCATCCTGTTTTTAGAGGGGAAAACCACCAACCTGTAGACCATACTAGTGTACAGGGAAAATCAAATGGACATGGGAAGTGTTACATGCAATGGTGACTGATCACGAGAAAGCTGCCTGAACACTTGAAATAGCTGTAAGGACCTAGATTTGTGCAGTGTTTCAAAATCATGATACGTGTAGTCAATTACGTACCTTTATAATTTCTCATTACATTAAGTGTAAAGTATTTGATACAAAGTTAAAAAAAAAAAAAGAACTATAATTTGAAACAGTCTCGCCTCTCACTGCTGTTTAAAGAACCAAAGGTCCACAGCACTGTTCAGACTGGCAGTAATTGTCAGTTCCAGAGCATATACGTAAACTCACTTCACAAACCTCTGCCCTTTAACAGTCAGGCTTGGTGGATCTTCTGAGTCCCTGTTTCTTGCTCATTGTATGAAGCTGACTCGGTCTTGTGTGGGTTTCTCTGACACCATGTGCGTTATGCTCAGGTAGAAACTGTCCTGACTGTCTAGCACTTGACAGAAAATAAAGCTGACTTGGTAAGAGTTTTAGAGCAAGAGTTTAGTTTAGATAATGCAGAGTGAAGTTCATGCAGCTGAGATTGCTTAGGAAAATACAAAGAGGTTAAATATTGATCACTTCTGCTGAGCTTATGTTATTGGTGCATCTGTGTACTTTTTATTTATGAAGATTCTCGGTCTCTGTGGAGGCTGCCAGTGTTTGATGTCAATACAGATTGCAAATTTCTAAGACATGGATGTATTTTCTCTTTGTACATGAATTATGAAATTTGGGGGGTGGTTTGTGTTCATTCCATGGTACATAATGTGTAGGCACTGAGATATGTATTCAGTAGGTTTGCGTGACCATGCAGGAGAGTGAGCTCTGTGGTAAATGCTGAATTTTGGAGTGGTGAATAAATATTTAATATTAAAGATGGAAGAGCAAGTTTAATGCTGGTACTCCATTTTGATTATTCAGATAAGTTCCTGCAAGTTTGAAGGGCCGTAACAGACACACTTTTCTGAACTTGTGCAGAAGATGATCAGAGGATTAAGCTATTAAAAAATCAAGCTAGGATTTAAGTTCAGAATAGCATGTCAAAGCACTTTTTTTTGCCCTGTAAACAGTTTCAACGGTGATAAAGTAGGTTGGCTGTGTCTGTATCTACCTCTGTTGATGTCCAGAGAGTGCATGCAGTTCCTGGTGATCACAAGGTAGCTGCTCTTCTGTAGAGGACAACGTGCTTCAGATGGAGCTGAGGTCAGCCTGCATCTGGTGCTGGTGCCTGTGGCTCAGCCAGACATTGTGTAGCCTGTTTGCAGCCAGCTGCTCTGTTCGTTGCAGTGACTCAGTGGTGGGAGGAGGAGAACCATCATGTGAGATGTATTCTAGTAAGTAGTGACTGTTGGATTAGATAATGCTATCTGTGCCCACATGCTGGGGCTAACAGCATTTGAGAATAAAACTCAAAACATTGCTGTCTTGTTTGTTGCTCCACAGTTTGAGGCAGGGTTAGAGGAGCTCGGAGCAGCCCCGAAAGCCTGGCTACACTGAGGCTCTGGGTTGAACAACTCAGTTGGTTTGGGCTGATGAGCCCAGCTTTAATCGTAGCTGATAGGATACATTTACTTTTAGAACTTTAGCATAGTAGAGTTATTCCTGGCTTTCGTGTTTATAAAACCTTAAAAAAACCCTAATGAAGCACAGGAAGAAAGATGCATACAGTGTTGAATACTTTCTTATAACCACAGTTGGTTTCTTCTACAGGATGTCTTAATGGTAACTTTGAGAACAGTAAGTGCAGAATATTACTGCAATGTTTTAAGCCAGCCAGCAGTAGTCTGGCAACCTTCATGTTGCCTTCTGGGTGTCATCCTTGTGTCTCTCTTCTGCCACACCTTGTTGTTTTAGAAAAAGTAACAGCACAAGCAAGAAATTATTTTTCAAGAAAAGCAAAAAACAGCACATGGGACACAGAAAATGTCCCCTCAATTTTATGATTTTTAAGTCCATGGGTTTTTTTAATGACTCAAGTGATGGTTTTTGGTGTCTTCTTTCAATACACATTAGTGATATTTTTTTTTCTCCCCCGTTCTCCTTGTTTTTGTATCTTTAAGCAGACAAAACAGGGGTAGTATTCATATTGATCATTCTGAGTGATTTGATGCCCTGCTTTGACACACAGTTTTTTTGCCAAGAAAGAATGAAACATGAAGTTGGCGTGTTCATAAATGATGACTAATAGCTGTCAAATATTATGTATTATCTGCCTGCAGCTGACCTCTTCATTCAATGCAGCAATTACTTCAGTCAGGTCTGTTTCTCAAGATATTTTGTTTTCTACAGTGAGTTTTAAAATTAAATACTTCAAACAAGTATCTGTTAATCTTGGGATGTCTATCAGCTCAGTGCCTGCCGAATTTGGATGTGATACAAAGATGCCTTTGTACTGTTCATGGAAATACCTCTGTTTTTAATGTATCTGGCTTTGTGACAAGAAGCCTTCCAGGTTCGTGGCTGAACTCTGTTATTCGGGGTGATATATGGGCTTCTCAGTGCAGTTTCCTATCATCTTTTTAGGAAAAAATTTAATGGCTTGATCTCACAGCCAAGAGCAAAGCAAGCTAGTGTTAGAATCCTGAAGATTTATGTGAATGTACAGCACAACTTCCACTGGAGGAAACAAGGTGACCTGCCAGAGCAGGCAGCTCTTCGCTTTTGCAAACTGTTTCAGCTCTGGATTTGTTACTTGTAGGGTTTTTTTTCCTCTTGGTGCCCTCGTGACAGAAGCTCTGGGTTTTAACACAGTGGGAGCTTCTTAATGTTTTGAGGCATCTTTGCTCTGGTGCAAGGAGTCTTTCTACAAATACAGTAACTCTGCTGCAGGTGACCAAGATATGGAGGCTTAGGTGTGAAAAGTGTCCCAGAAAAGGACAATTTCCCTCTGGCCATAAAGTCTGCTCTGAAACAGAATATTGTTTTACCAGTAAACACTGAAGTTTCTTAGTGTAGTTGAGGTATTTGTTTTCTCTTCAACCTGTATGGTAATGGCCATATTTTAAGAGAATTAACTGAGAACACCATTCTTTTGATTGACTGTGTCGAGGTCTTTAGCGAAAGGACAGGAAGGTCTCTCAGTCATTCACCTTCAGGAACAGAAGTTAAAAAAACCACCTGTTCCCTTCCCCCTCCCCAATACAAATCAAAAAATAACAGTATTAATTTGAGATAGGTTCCTAGTTACCCATCACACACACTGGGTTTTGAATGAAGTGGTGCTACTTGCTAAATGGAAAGTGATCTCAGTGTGCATGTGGTGTTGGTTCATTTCATATAATAACAGGAGCTGAGACAGCAGGACTTCTTAATTGTTATTCCCTTTTATGATCAAGAGCAAGCCAGGAAGGCTTTGTGTGTACCTGGGTAAGTAAATTAACTGCAAGTCTGTTTTGCAGTTGTCGTGTAGGAGAAATTCTAAACACTTTCACCATCACACAATGTGGGGGGATGTTTTTTCAGCGGGGATGCAACAGTGTGTGCTTAATTCTGCTCATTGCATTTTTTTTCTCCGTGTGTTATTTCAAGAATGTAGTCATGCTCCTGCTGCTTGGCTGCCCAAAGAACTGTAGGATCAATGCTGATATTAAGTCGCAAGTTAGTATTGTAAATATGATTCCTTCTTTATCCTCAGACAGTATCTCCCACTATCTCCTTAACTGGACAAAAGTATAAGGGCAAGAGGGGAAATAATTTTAAAAGCTGATGCAGTATTAAAGTAAGCTAATTTAAAACCACCACCACAAAAAAATTGAACCAAGAGCCTCCCCCAAAACACCCCAAAGTGAAGTTTCCCAAAATGCTTTTGACATGAAACTAATTAAAATCCAAAAAGAAAGTGTCATGAACAGGCTCTGTGGTAAAGCTAGCAGCTGTTCTGAGATTCTGAAGTTGACTCCAAATCTAAACATGAGTAACAGTACCTTGTATGTGACTGACATGTACAGTTTTACAGCAGTCTCAGCTATTTAATGGAAATTAGCTCTTAGATTTAGTAATTCACGCTTCTGAAGTAGTTAGAATAATCACATTGCCTTTGCATAACAAGCATTTCACTATGAGACAGCTTTCTGGGGCATTTTGAGTACCTCTTTAGCTTTTTCTAAAGTTCTCCTGGTGGCCAGATGTGCTTTCTAAGGCTGAAGGATTTTCAGATATTGCTTTCACAGGGTTCTTGAACTACAAGTCTTGATATTCAGACGTGCTTTAATTGGTGTGTGATGACTCTCCTTAATCTACTCATGCTTTTGTCTCATATAATTTTGATCCCTGACAAAATTTTAAAATAAAATTATACTAACTAGTGCTACCTAAACAAAACCAGAGGAATTTAATGTATTTTTTTAAAAAATAATCAAATGTGTTTTTAATCTTTTTAAGCTACAACTGTAACAGTTGCTAAGCTTTAGTGTGTAGTTTATAAAATTCTTCCTTGCTCATTAAGTTGTGTTAAAGCAGCTTGATGGCATTACTGGCATACTGATATTCTGACCTGTGCACCTTTTGGTTTGCTATTCAAAAGGTTTATTAAAATTGTTAAAATGTATAAATGTAGTGAGTTGTGAGGTGTGGTTTTTTGGTTGGGTTTTTTTTTTGTTTGCTTATTCTTTTGGTTTCTTTTTTTTTTTCTTTTTTTTTTTCTTTTTTTTTTTCTTTTTTTTTTTCTTTTTTTTTTTCTTTGTTGACAAAGGGATGCTTCAGTGACATATAATGACAAATTATTCTCAACAATAGTGTATTTAATCTTATATATATACGTTTGCAAGGTATTTTGCTGCCCTCTCTTGGTAAAGCATTTGTATTGTAAGCAAAGTGCTTAACTTTGTTCCTGCCAAAAAAATCTGGATTTATTCCTTTTATTTCCTGAAGAAATGGAAAATGAGGGTTCTTTTACCAAAAAAGTGAAATGTTAAATACTGAGTCACTCAATATTTACTAAATAATGAGTACTTTTTCATTCAAGTCCTGTGTGGATGAAAGTGGTTCTCACTGTCTTTCATCTAGATCTTGTTAGGTGGCCAACACAGTTTGATAGTGTTCATTGCCAGTTGAAACAGTTTTTGCTTCAGATTAAGTTTAAACACTTGGATGCATTTTGTTATGACACAAACCCTTCTGGGCCAGGCCGAACACCTGGAATACTTCCCTCTGCTGCTCTCCCATCCTCTGGGCATCTCTTAGTTCAACAGCTTCTGCATGATGCTATTTTTCTTTTCTAAATTATTTCCCATGGTTGTTTTTTTTCCTGTGGGCTTTTTCCTACTCTTTTTTTGAGTCACTTTGGGAAGGAGTTCCATAGCTCATCTGCCTGAGGTGCAGAGCTGCTCTTTTGAGCTTTGCTCTCATTAGTTGCATTGAATCTTTCCTCCCAGCTGTTGTAAAGGGATGTCCTCATCAGTCAGGATTTTGTACAGCTCCAGTTGTCTTTCCCAGAATGCAGAATTCCACCTTTTAAAATTATTTTTAAGTGGAAGGTGTTTAGTATGTTTGATCACAGTGTTGTCACTCTTCAAATCTTTTCAGTTCTGCTGCTCTCCGTGTTTTGAGGTGGGAACAGGGGTGCAGGGATTGTGAGGCAGGATGGTGCTATTTCTATACTGCTCTGTAATCCTTTCTTGAAGTGTAGCATCTGGTTGATGTTTTTGAACAGAACACATCAATGAATGGGTGGTGTTGTAGAACTGCCTATTGTAACCATAATATCTCACCTCTGAGTCAACAGGCAACTCAAAGTCCAGCACTTTGTATACGAATTTAGCAGGTATTTCTCTCTCTCTCTCCCCTGCTTCACTTCAGTTGAGTTTTATTTGCCAATTTTATTCCCAGGTTAGTTGGAATTAGAAGATCCATCAGTAGTTCTTAAGAATCAGCCATCATCCTTGCTGCCCTAAATAACTTAATATTATTAAGGAGCTTTATGATGAGCACCTCGCTGTTTCTTTTCCAGGTTGCTTATGAAAATACGAAACGGCAGAGCTCTTGGTATGGCTTATTGCAAAACAGCCTTGGCAATGCTGCCCTTGTGTGAGGAGTGACCTATATTGAGCTTCTATTTCTGTAAAGAAACGAAGAACTTAAGCAGAAGAACTTTTCTGGCAGTTGCTTGATGTGTTGTTAAACCCAGGGAATTGATACTTTCCAGTATAAACTAAATAGAACATGAAATGTTTATGAACCCAAATGCCATATCCACACTTTCATTTTAGGATGAACAGGGTGTACATTTCTAGGTACAATACGCTCACTTCTGGCAAATGAATGCAAAAGAATGATGAAAATAAACAAAGCTGCTTTGGAATCTGTCAGTGTTGTCTTCTGCTCTGAACAGCCTTTTAGATACAAACATGTGCATCCACGTCTCCTTTACAGAAAAAAAAAAAAAAAAGAATTTTAGCATGACCAAGCTGAAGTTAGCCTGTTTTCCTCTAATAATAGATTTTATCTGAGGGGAAAAAAGAGCACATAGTAAGATTAGTTTTGTACAGTACAATGCAAGCAAAAATGTAATGTCAAAAATATTTTTAGTACCTCTTGGAGTTTAAATTTCTGTGGTTTATATTATATTCTCTTTATAGAAATCCTCTACTGGTTCCAAATATGTATGGGTCAATCACCAGACTTTTTAGTGGACTTCAGATGCTAAAAATCAGGCATTTAACAAGCTGAGTTGCAGCTCTGATTTCATAGTGACTGCTCTTACAGCTTTGTTATATGGCTGAGGGAAGAACTGGTAGAGGAGCAGAACTGATTTTTTGCTTCTGATAGGGAATGAGTTGAGTAGTGAAAAAAGTTCTTTTGTTGTGCATAATTGGAACTTATTTGGTTATAGCAATTATGAAATTTCTTTTTTTTGTTGTTGTTTGTAAAGGACGAACACTGGTCTGAAAACTGGATGGACTTTAGTAACAATAGTTCATGGGCTGGAGTTTGCAGTTATGCTGGTATTTTCTGGGCACGAAAAGGAGTGAAACAGCTGAAGTTCCCTTCTTTTTCAGAATTCAGTCCTTATGACTCTACACATATGGAATAGCATTGCCAAGGACTGTCCAAATTAAATTGCCCAGTGGCATAATGTAGAAAACACACATATGGTAGCTTGAGGTGTCAAAATTCAGGTCTCCTCTCTGCTTTATAGTTAAAAGCTGGCTGTGCTTTGTATTTGTTGAGAAGCTGTCATCAGTTTGCACCTGAAACATGGCAGAAAATGTGTCTGTGTGCTTTATAGACAAGATTTTCTTTCTAACTGTTAATTGGGGGGGGACGGGGACAATTCAGGTAGAGAACAAAAACTAGCAGCACTTTCAGTGTTATGTACTGACAGGAACATACCGGCCACAGCTGGGAGGAAGATGTGCCTAATTTTTCTTTTAGCAGTGAGTTATCCCCAAGAGATGAAAAAGCTTTGAAAGTCAAAAAGCTGTATTTTAACCAACTAGGAAGATAGATCTTTTAAAAAGCCCTAAAAAACCCTAAAGAAAATGTAAAACAAGTTGAGAAGAAAGGATCAAAAAGGTGGTATATAGCTTTTCCCCCTGTATTTTTTTTTTCAGGAAAGTCCTTTTAGCCAACCCAATGGCTTCAGCAGAGAATTTTGCAAGGTTTCTTCTTACCCTTAGGATATTTCCACTGCCTGGCTTTTACTTGTTTTCCTCCTCTTCATGTGTTCCCCCTCTCTGCTTTGCTTTGCATAGACTCCCATGAGCTGGAAACCCTGCCAGCTCCCTGCAGTGTTTTCTTGGCTGCTGCACCCTGGATTTTTTTGACCATGTCCAGTTTTCCTGTGCCTTCAGGGTGTTCCCGTGTTGTTGCCAGCTCAGCTGTGTGTGTGTTACTATGCAAGTGGGGATGGACACGTGCATTTTGATGCTTCTGTATAATTTGGATAAATTCTACCTGACTAGTTAATCCAAAAAAACATGATTTATTTGGGGGTGGTTTTTTTTTAATAAGTATTTATGTTACTGCTATTTCACTGTACTTCTATTCACTGCTTCGAGTATAAAATACCATGCAAAGAACAAATGTAACTCCATATCCCAAACTGGGAAGATTGTATCAGTTAGTAAATTAGCAGCATCAGCTTTCTATTCTTACCTCTTGAAGGCTGTCTCTCAGAACGTTCAATTAGTTAAGAGGAAATCGGATATGTGATTCTTTTTACTGTAAACATAATAAAACTATTATCCAGCTCAGAAAAATGACATGTTAGAATTAAGACTTCCACGCGGGTACAGATGCTGTGCTTTTGTTCTCGCTGCTGCCAAGATTGTTGATTAGTTTATCTCCTTGTCCTTTTAACTGTTGCTTGATATTTTTGGTTTTCGCCTTGCAGCTTAGTCTCTTTCCTTTTCTCACAATTGTAGACAGTTGCAAGAGCAACAGAGGCAGAAGGAGCTGGAACGGGAGAGGCTGGATCGTGAACGAATGGAACGGGAGAGGCTGGAGAGAGAGAGGCTAGAAAGGGAAAGACTGGAAAGAGAGCGCCTAGAGCAGGAGCAACTGGAGAGAGAACGGCAAGAAAGGGAACGGCAAGAGCGCCTAGAAAGGGAGAGACAAGAGAAGGAGAGGCAGGACCGGGAGAGACTTGAACGACTTGAACGGGAGAGGCAAGAAAGAGAACGGCAAGAACAGTTGGAAAGGGAACAGTTGGAATGGGAAAGAGAGAGAAGAATTTCAAATGCTGGTAAGAATTTCAAAACCGGGGCGTGTTCAAGCACCAGACTGCTCTTTATGTGTTTGGGTGATGGAGTGTGAGAGAAGCAACAAAGGGCAGTGAGTACGGTTGTGTAACAACAGTCAGTATTTCAGGCTTTGTTTTGCTGGAATTCCTTCCCCTTTTTTATGGCAAGAAGTCCAAGAGCTTTGACTTTCCTGTCATAATTTTCCATTAATTCTGAAATAAATTTTTTTGCACTATTTGCTCACTCCGTTGCCATACTCTGGTTGCATGGAAGAACTTGAATCATTTCGAGCACCTCCAACATTGGTTAAAGTGTGATGAGTTAAGCTCTCTAAATACCTTATCGTTGTTTGCTCTATTCAAGAAATGTATTATCATGGCATAAGTTGGAAAAGAACCCTAAAGGTATCAGGTTGAGTGTGTTAACATAGAAGGTATGTTCTTGTGGAAGGCAAAGTAATAGTGTGAGAAATGCTTTTCAGTATGAAGTCTTGCTTAATTTATCATTGTGGTAACATTTCAGTGAAACGTGTTATATGTATTTGTAGATAAGATAATGCACTGCCTGCGGAAATGTATCCAGTGATAACTGAAAGCTTTCTCATTTTGGTAATATAATACAACGTTAGTCAAGTGCTTGGTTGTTCTTCAGTCTCAAACTCAATTTACATAAGTCAGCTCATGGTGAAAGTCAAGGAATAATGTCTAAGTCCTTTTAGAGCAGAGGATTTTATTGGTAGTTTTATTCTCAGTACTTTCAATATTTGCTGTGGAGCTTTTTCTGGGGAATAGAGAGATGACACTTGCTGCCTATGGTAAGAGTTTTATTAGTGGAGTGGAAACAAATGTTTAGATCACTACACTTGCTTGCAGTTTGCAGCCAAACAGGAAGATAAAAGCTGGTAAAAGACTGATTGCTCAACCCTATATCCAATCCATCTCACAGATGGGATTTGAGAAAACCTTCTCTAGAACGTACTTGTAAATTCAAATGTTGGCACAAAAAGAGTTGGTAAAATTTAAAAGCAGGTGTTGATAATATGTAAAACTTTCCTAACAGTATTTTCACTTGTGCCTAATCCTCTGGTACTAACTGTAGTCTACATTTTTACATTTTGTTTGAATGCTGGTTTTGTTGCTTCATTAGCTCCCTTTTTCTCTTTCTCCTTTTTTTATCCTGCCTTTGCTGCTGCTTTCCATCTTCTGTCCAGCTCCATCTTTCGACAACTCCCCGTATAGCACTCCACTTCCTGAATACTCCAGTTGCCAGCCTCCTTCAGCACCTCCTCCATCATATGCAAAAGCAGTCTCAGCACCACTGGCAGAGGCCACACCGGAGTACGCTGTAGTGACTTCTGCACCACCGACCTCCACTCCCCCTACACCGCCTCTAAGGCACTCTGCATCACGTTTTGCTACATCCTTAGGCTCAGCTTTCCACCCCGTTCTCCCCCATTATGCCACGGTTCCTCGTCCGCTGAACAAAAGTTCTCGGCCCCCTTCTCCCATCAGCGCCGTGGCGACTTTGCCTCCCAACACAAAGCCCGTTGCCTGGTCCGCGCCCAGTTTTGCCCCCCTGCCCCCGTCTCCTCCAGTTATGATAAGCAGTCCACCAGGCAAAGCTACTGGCCCGAGACCTGTCCTCCCAGTGTCGGCTTCCAATCCGGTGACCCAAATGTCCACGTCTCCCACGGCTCCTAACGGGCTTCCTGAAAACCTGGCTTATCCGGTTCCTTCACCTTCTACCTCAGGTCCAACGCCGCCTCCACCACCTCCTCCCCCCCCACTGCCTTCCTTTCCGCCTCTGTCACTGTCTGGACCTCAAGCTTCTCCTTCTCCCAACTCCCCGAATGCCTCGACTCCCTCATCCAAGCCTAGTGTTCTCCCTTCTCCCTCTGCAGCTACCCCTGCCTCTGTTGAGAACTCTCTAAACTCTGTGCTGGGAGACTCCTCTGCTTCTGAGCCAGTCTTGCAGGCAGCCTCTCAGCCGGTTGAACCTCCGACCCAGCAGGGTAAGGCTTTCTGTTATTGCTACTAATGCGCTACGCAGGGCCGCAGGCAGAGCCCGTGGGTGTCAGAGCCCCTAACTGCCCCCAGGAATTAATACAGTGCTTCCAGAGCTGCAGTGATCCTAATGCCACAGCCAAACACCCTTTGGAAAACTGGGGTAAGGGAAATGGAAAAGCTCTGTGCCTAGGAGCCGATGTTCTATGATGTGTCATGAGTAAAATTCTAATTTCTTAAGAACTCACTGTTGTCAGATTCTTGCTTGGTAAACCCTGCACTGTTGGTGTATTTGGAAAGTGGTGTTACCAGGCAGCATCATTAGTTTCCTACTGGCAGCCAACACAGAAGAACATTTGTGTGGCTTTGGACAGATAAATGACTTTCAGTGAGGAATAATTCAAATTTAGAAAGTAGTATGTGACACCTACAGCATTTTTTTCTGGGCAGTGGTTGTATTTTGATACGTGGCTGTGTGCACATAACATATATGTGTGTATGTATAGAGAGAGAGACAGGTCTTTCTGCAGTATTTTACCAGTGTAGCTAAGATGATTTTGGACAAAAAGTTTGATTAAGCAGGTGACAGCCTTAATGAACACTCTACCAGTATGATAGAAATGCATCTTACATGGGCATGAATGTCTTTGTTAACCTGAATCCTGCTTTTACATTGATTTAATAGATTTAGGTTGATTTAATAGGGGTAGGTCTTTGTACAGAACACTGCAGTAGCTCTAAAGGTGTGGGCAGAGCAGTTCCTGGGGGATAAGCAGCCTGTGGCTTCATCACACACAAGCCATGCAGAATAGATGCTGTTTATATCCTCCTGCCTTAAATGAAGGTCTGAGCTGCTTTGGGATGGAGTGGGAAGAGAATGAATGGCCTCACTTCTAGTATGGAATAGAAGTGTGCACTTGGACAGTGAGTGGTGCCAAGAGGGTTTAACAGGCCATTAAATTTCTGCAGTGGTTAGCAGAGTAAGAAACCAGGAAGACTTGTGTGTGAAATTCAGAGATTAAGGTAGTTGTGCAGCATTTTTCCTGCCTTATGGCAGTTCGGGTGAGACAGGGGTAGGATCTGGGGAGGGGTAGAGCTGTTGTCTAAGTCACAATTTCTTAAACTCTTCCTGTAATAATAACACAGTGATCATCAGAATATTCTTTTTTCAAAGTACACCTTGGATAACAATGTGGATTTAAAGCAGTAAAAGAACGATAGATAAAAAATAGAAGAGCTTCTTCCCATCAGCTTGAAGTACGTCAGTCTTCTAACTCACTAATTAGTCTTTGTATTAAATCATAAAAGTTGATTGCTGGAATTATTTTAAAGGAAAGATTTACATACGGCTTAGAAATTAGCATTGGAACTCGAACAGTTCAAGGGTTCAGATGTTTGGGTGATGTGTTAGTGCTTGTTAATACGATGAGATGTCGCTCTGATCAGCACCATGTCAGCACATACTATTGTTCCTCCTGCTAGGATGCTCATGCCTGACTTGACTTTTTGCCTGTTTCCTGGTGTAAAGTTGTTCTTGGTTGCAGCACAGAGCCTGACTGAAGGGGTTTCATGTAAATGTCTCTGGAACTGTCTGATCTCTCACAGCATACTGTGTAATATTTTTAGTACGTTAAATAAGAATGCTTCTCTCCTGCTGAAATTCAGTGTTTTCTTGCCCAGTATCTTACCAGTCTTAATGTCTCATACACTGAGCAAAAGAACCACCATTTCAATGGAAGCAGGACCTTTGTTTTCTAAATCCTTAATGTATTCTGTTTGTTTTCTCTTTGACACTAGGTGTTGTCCAAGGACCACCTGCACCTCCTCCTCCTCCTCCCCTGCCCCCTGGCCCAGCTCAGTCTTCAGTAGCAGCCCCACCTCCTCCTGGCCCACCACCACCTCCTCCACTCCCACCTTCGGGGCCTCCGCCGCCGCCACCGCCGCCTCCTCCGCTGCCCAGCCAAGTTCCTCCCGTTCCCCTGCCACCTCCTGCTCCCCCCCTCCCAGCCTCTGGATTTTCAGCGGGATTTGTGTCCGAAGATAATCGCCCTCTAACTGGACTAGCAGCTGCACTTGCTGGAGCCAAACTTAGGAAAGTCTCACGGGTAAATATAACTCTGGTTTCTTTTTCTGGTTCCTGTCCCTGGTTCTAACCTTTGTTCAAGGTTAACAGCAGTATCGAGACATTTGGGGTAGGCTTAGTTCGTTATGAAAAAAGCATTGCAAGACGTGCGGCTGGCCCATCCCATTCTTTATGCAGTCGTGTCTTTCTTGCACGAGAACTTTGCTGGTTTCACGAAATCAGCTCTCATTCTGTTGGCACATCTGCTGTCTTTTTGTGCACTCTGAAGGGTGAAGACTCCTCCAATTCAAGTGGAGGAGGAGGAGGCTCTGCTTCATCTAAAACAGACGGTGGCCGTGGAAATGGACCCCTTCCCTTGGGAGGCAGTGGGTTGATGGAAGAAATGAGCGCCCTGCTGGCCAGGAGGTGAGGAGCTGTTCCTGCTCTGCTCCAGATGCTTAGTCATCACACAGGTGGGATTTGGGGTGCCTGCTTGCAGCTGGCTGAGGATCAAATAGACAGCAGCTTGTGGTTGCTTTGGGAAGCTGATCATGTTTCATGAATAGCCATTTTTATTTGAATGTAATCCAGTACTTCTATGTAAGCCTTTGTGCCGCAGCAGGGGAGGGCATACAGACTTCAAATTGTACAGTTGCTTTGGCAGGAGGGCTTTGCCTTTGAAGGTATTTTGGAAGTACTTCTTAAAACACTAATTTTCAATCTGTCTGTGAGGCTGTATAAGTCTTTAGTTGCAGTAAATAACATTCTTCCATCTTAAAACCGTGATGAGCTTGGTAACTTTTGTCTCTGCTTACAGGAGAAGAATTGCTGAAAAGGGATCAACAGAACCAGAGCAGAAAGAAGATAAAACCGTGAGTTGAGAAGTTCTATCTAATTCACATTACTCAATACAAGGATTGTCAGAGAGATTCCAGTGGTGTACAAAAGATTATTTATACTTTACTGTATAAGTATACACACTATAAATGTATAAATATAACCACTATTTTGTTAAGTGCTTGCACATTTTCTACATACAGTTGAGCAGAACCATTTTAAATATATATAAAAAGTGAAATAAATATTTAAACTGTTGAGATTGACTCTTGTGAATCTAACAGATAATAAAGATTTTTTTTTCTCCCTCCCTCCTCTCTTCCTATCCCCTCTCTTCTCTCTTTTAATCAGGAAGAATCAGAGTCTTCATCTTCTAAGGTTTCTTCAACAAGCACACCTGGTAAGTAGCTCAGGTTTGTGAACTCTGGGACACTATAATACTAAAATCTTGGTCAGCTCTGTTGAATTTTGGAGCCTGCCTCTTCTCCCATGATTACAGCCTGGGATTTTGCTGTAGAATGGCTTCTGATTCAGAAGATGATGGATAAAAAGAACGTAAGTGAATAAAGAATAAAGTGCAGAGTGTTGAAATTCTTTGCCCATGATCCCTCTGCTGAAGAGGCAGAGTTTGGAGCTGCGTAGCCAACACCTCTGCTGCAGTCAGTAAGGAAAACTTATAGATTCTGCAGCTGGCCAAGAGGTATTGTCAGCATGCAGATGTATTCATACTGTCAATTATTGTCTCTCAAGAGACACTCCAGACTTTATTTTCCTGTCTTTTAGTAGTACCTTGTTGTACCCTCAGTTTCCCCGGCCACCTCTCAGTACATGCCTGCAAAAGGGGGAGGATGTGCCATACAACCTGCAGTTTGTCATCCGAAAAGGCAGTGGAAGCAGAGGGGAAGTAACTGGATAATGAATATACCAGCATTCAGTCTGTTCCAGCTTCCTCTGTTGATTGCTTTCCCATGTGTACACTTCTCCTCTAGATGATTCAGCCACTTGATGATGTGCAGGCCTTAATGTTGAAAACCACTGCTGCAGTGTGAACAAAACTCAGGTGACACCTGGCTGGGGAATAAAAAGGAGTGCTAGGAGTTGTGTGTCCAGATGGAAATAACTGGCAAACTTAGTATTGAGATACAGCCACTCATCTAGAGAAGTTAGACTGCAAGGCAATAAATGACATCACACAAATCAACTTTTTCACACCCACACCCCCCCACCCCACACCTCTTTTTTTCTCTTCTCTTGAAAGTCTGCTTCATTCTGTTAAACACAGAGATGACATTAGCCTTAGGGAAATGACTGCTTTTGGAACACGTCTAATAATATAGGCCCAAAAGACGGAAATTAAAACTAGTGGAAGTTGTTCCTTTAATTGGTGATGATAAATGAGTTTGATTGGCTCATCAAACCTGTTAAAAATGCTGAATACATTCAGAATTTGGCTGTTTCCTTCCAGTTGAGAAATTTTGCTTCATTCCTTGATGTGAGATGCTCTGGTAATGCTGAGCCTCATCACTGGAACGGGTCTTTAAAGTGTTTTAAGAGGCATGCTTGGCATCCTTGAGCAAGCTGCAGCCATAGCAGAAGTTCCTCAGTTTTGTAGATACAGCTAAAATCCTGTTAAAATAACTCCTGTAGCAGGACAAGTGCTGAAGACTGGTATATAAAATTAAGTTTAAGGCTTATTACCAGCATAAGCAGCTTGTACTTGGCTGGGTCACAGACTATGCTGGCAGACTTCTGCAGTTTGAATATTCTCAGTATCCAGCTGCATGCCAGGGAATTTTTTGGTCAATATGAGACTCTGAAAGGGCCTTTCTGCCTCTCTGCTTGCCCAGCTTAGCAGAGCTGAGCAATATGAAAGAAAGGAACAAACCAAACAAACTCCAAATCTGAAATGAAGACTGATCAGTGGCACATTGAAGTCCTGGGTGAGTAATGATAGCAAGTAATAACAATCTATGCTGCAGAAAGACTGTTTTAACTTGTGCAGATTGTAAGGAATGACAACAAATACCTTGTTGCTGAAAGATACTCTGGTTGTGTTAGGTTGTATCATACCTGCGGTCACTTCACTGAAATTGGCACTGGATTAATTTTATATCATTAACAGTTTAGGAAAACTCCTTTAGCTTAAAAACCTCTTCCTCAGGTATTTGAAGCTGCCTGATTGCAGTTCCAGAATTCCATGTTTCACAACTGAAGCAGTCCCATACATAAAGTATAGGCAGACCGTCTCCCAGCTGGATTAAGAATCAAATGGCATTTACAGTGTCTGGGAGACCGGAGAGACTTCAGGATGCTCTCACAACTTGATGCATTCACAGATGAGTGCAACAGGAGGTAGCTTAATATGAAAGAACTAAAGCAATGCAGTAAAAAGAGCAAAACACCAAGCAGCTGACTTGAGTTGCCAGGTGCTTGGAGTTTCCTCACATAAATTACACAATGAATAGAAAAAGACAGTTTTTAATCTCCTCGCTCTGTTTTCCAGAACTAACAAGAAAGCCTTGGGAAAGGACAAATACAGTGAATGGAAGCAAGTCACCTGTTATCTCCAGGTACTCCCCTTTTGTACCAGCTGTCTTTTCCTTACATTTGCTGTTGTTGCACATGCTGCTGAAGATACTGGACTAAAACAGTAAAGATCACCTTGGTACTGTTAAAAGCAAAATGTATGGGTTTAAAATTGCTGCTGTGAAACTGCTTTTGGCAGTTTAAGTAGGAATGAAGAATTACTGTTGGAGAATGCTAGTAAGTGAAATTTTTGACAGTGAAATCAAAAGTAATACCCAAAAAAGTTTCTTTAATAATTGCTGGTGTATAACCTGAATTAATAAGGTGTATATTTGCCTACAGCAAAATTTAATTCTTTATTTGAAGTCTGAAATTTCCTGCAAGGGGAAACCAAAATCAGTGCTACAATTCAAATATTCAGTAGTAAATCTAGTGAGTAGATGTTCTCTGTTCTGTTTCTCTGCTAGTCATAGAGTGGCTGTCTGGATATTTAAGCCATCTTGGTAAGATTTGATTCTGTGACAATTTTCAGTAGCTGTCTTGTACCAATCTAAGAAAGGCCATCCTAAGGAAGTGTAGAACTATTGTACATCCTTCGGTGCATCAGCCAGTCTTTGGTAACTTATCAGCTGGACTTTGGTAGGCAGGGAGTGTTTTGGTAGGCATTTCAGTAAGTGAAATGGCTGCTCTAGCAATTTTTTGGAGGTATATTTAATTGTCGTTTACTTTAAGCAGAAGGCTTGTGGTTCATTTAGAATTCCTGTATCTTGTGTACACAGAGGTTAAAGGGTTCTGACCCCTGATAATCTGAGAAAGTTACCTAAACTTCTTGAGAGAAAACAAAATAACATGTTCAGCTTGGGAATGCTGTGTTTGAAATTACTTGAATTCTCCTTAAAATTTGGCAGTTGGAAACAGCTCTACAAGGTTGGGTGATCAGAGTATTAAAAACAATTGTTCTCTGAGTGGCCTCACTTGTAGCTGAGGTTGCCATTGAGGTCTTCAGTTCTAAAAGGCAACACTAAGCACTCTCAGTATCTTTGTCTGTCCTCCCCAGTAGGTCTGACCTGCTTTAACCAAGGTCTTTTGTGCTGATACCTTGATCTGCTTCAAAATGTGGCATTGTCACAGAAATAATTGGTGTAAGGAATCCTAAAGAGCATTTTAGAGTTCATACTGTGTAAGACAGCTGCTGACCTGGCCCTTTGGCTACAGATACTTCCCTCAAATTGCTTATCCGTAGGCTAAAGGGATTAAAAAGTAGGGCAACTCTCGATATCAGCCTCTTTTGGGGAGTCTGGAAAGT
This sequence comes from Eulacestoma nigropectus, assembly GCA_013397775.1. Lineage (NCBI taxonomy): Eukaryota > Metazoa > Chordata > Aves > Passeriformes > Eulacestoma > Eulacestoma nigropectus. The sequence continues at coordinate 225,448 of VZTE01003150.1, forward strand.
TCTGAAGTCTTGGTGCTACCTGCCCCTACAGCCGTAGGTTCTTGTAAACTGTCTCATGGATCCAGTTTCACTGATCTCTTTCTAGCTGGTGAAATTCAGAGGTTGCTGAGGTCTGTTTAAAAATATTTTCTGACCTAGAGGAGTACAGAGGATTTTTGAGATTTCTCTTAGATGTATTGAGACTCTCTCTCTGTCATGCTTTTGTCTTCATTCCTCCAGTGGAAAATGCTGATAGAATTTAACTTGATGTGAGCTTCCCTGGGTATATACTCTAAAAATACTTCCAAAAGAAGAATTCTATGTTTATTTAACGTCAGTATTCTTTTCCAGTGCTGTCATAACCTGCTGGAAGGTGCCATAGCATGTACTTTAGACCTGCTGATACAGTTTCCTAGTCGGTGTTGATGGGTTGCTCTGCCAGGATGAGGAAAATTTCATAGAAAGAGAACGTGTTAGAAGAAGTCTCTCTTGAATATCCTTGTATTTTTCTTAATTCTCTACATTTGCCAACTTGCCAAGTCTCTCTCAGCAAGCAGCTTGTTAAAGTAGCTTTCTTTGAGTGAGTTAGTCGAGGGGAACTGCTGTGTGAAACACTAATACTGTGTTTGCCAGAAGGGGATCTCTTGCACCTGGTGGGGCTGGAGAACCTGCTCCTGACCTCTGCAGGGGGAGGATATGAGTCACTTACAGGGATTACACAAAGCAGACTTAAGAAACTGGCAAGTCAGCAAAATTTTCTCTTCAGAGCTTCCACAGAGGTAGACAACGCAGTTGTTGTTATGCAGAATGAATGTTCTAAGTATTTTAAAATAAGTTAGTGTCCTGTCTAAAATCAGTACTGTTCTTTTTGTAGCAAACTGAAAAGACTTAAGCTGTGGGCTTTTAGTACTTCCTGAAACCTGCAAGTAGAACTCTTGAATCTAGTGAAACCCCATGGTGTTTAAGGTGATAAAACTGAACAAAATTAAGACCTGTTATAGCTTTTTAAGGTAGTGTTTCTCCCCTTAATAGACGGGAATCTCCATGGAAAAATCTGCTTGCTTCTGAAAACAGGTTCTATGATTCATTAAACAGGTATCATCCTGTTGGGATTTGAGACTTCCTAATAACCCCTTTGACCAGATCAGGGTTGGACTTTTTCTACATGGGTTGGTAATCACCACATGCACCACCAGGTTCCTCCTCCACATTCTGTGTGTCCAGTTGAGCCCATTTTTGGACTGGTTAAAGCAGAGGTTGTCAAAGGCAAATTGAGATGGCTTAAGAACCAGGTATGAATTCATATTAAATACTGGTTTTCTGGCAGTCTCCACCTGCAAAGGTACAAATTCCTGTTGAATATGCCAGGATTTAGGGAACCATTTGCAGTGTTTTGAGAAGCAGGCTTTGAAAACGGTAAGTTTAGATACAGACGAACAGGAATTAATTTTCCAGCTGAGTTTTCACACCTGCTTTTTGATTAAAGATTTTTTTAACATAAATCAATGTTTCTGTTTGGAACATATTCACAAGTTAGTTAATATCAAGTATGTTTTTTGCTGGAGATCTTAAGTTTCACTCTTTCATAGTCACAAAGTACTGACATTGAAACCCTTCAGGTTTTCAGAGCTTTCCAGAGGTAAATGTGTTCCAGAGCCCCTCAGAATTACTGAGTCAAATTCCAGCTTTGTTTTTCATGAAGGCACTCCTTGTGGTGATTACTTAATCTTTTTGTATGAAAAGTTCCCCTTTTAGCTACTTATCTTGGGTGGTGTATTCTGCATGTTGGTGTGAATAAAGTCTTTACTTTGCATGCTTGATTTAAGGTGTGTTAGGGACTGTCAGGGTTGCCTCACTGTCCTGTTAGGCAATGCTATGAAAAACCACACGGGAGAGCTCTTTAGCCATCTTGGGATCGAATGGCTGAAAAGTTTTATTCACTAAATTTCAATACTTAATGTTTTCCTTAATGGCAACTGCATTCAAGCTGAAAAAGGAGAAAAATAGCATAATCTGGGGAGGAAGACAGCTAGATTTTCCTGAGATTAGAAATTGTCTGTTTTGCTAATTACAGTATTTCAATATTTGAATTGAGAATGTCTTGTATTTTGGAATGCAAAAAGGGAAAACATCCTCAAGACTGAGGGGCAGAGTTTACAAAGAAGTTTTCCTATGGAGATTTTTGACAGATAGCAGCAGTAGATATGGTGGGTAAAACTGACTTTTTGTTCTAAGGCTATGAAGAAAAAGAAACAGTCAGTTTGTGTAGAGCTTTTCTTTGAAGTCATCTTATTAATACATTAAACTCAGAAGTAATTTTTTTAAAAGTATTAAAGTATACTATTGGTTGGATTTCTCCATTAAGGCAGGCAGTGGGTGCCTGTTACCAGTTGCCAGGAGCTGCATTTAAGAGGATTTTTTTCAGTCATGTTGGGTAAATGCTGTCATGCCGTAGTGTGTGGGAACAGAGCTGTAGTCAATGGAAATGATCAGAAACTGTATATGAAGAATCTGAAAAACTCAGCTGTTCTGCCTGGAGTAAGTCAGGGCTCACAGTTTCAGGTGTAAACAGCAAGTAACTCTTTAAATACGAGATACTTGATGCAACAGCAATTGCCAAAGATCACAGCTGAGGAATGTTTTTGAGCAGGGAATTCTTCCATACTGAACTAAGCACTGTAACATGTTAAGAGTTCTGTAAAAGATCCTAAGCTGTGGTTTGCCTTCATAGCATTAGTGCACACAGTAGGTTCTCTGGTGGTTGCAAGGTGAATTCTGCTTTCCAGCTTCTTTCACTATCAAGTTATTCAATATTTCGTCTTCTGTCTTACTTGGTGGATTGTGTGTTTAATTTTGGTGTGTTTCAAGCAATATTAATTTCTCTTTGGGAACTTACATTTAAACCATGTGGACTTAAGTCTTTACAGCTCTGACAATTGAGGTTTGTGATCCCAAGGGAAGAACAAGTATCAAACCAACATTTTCATGTGTGCACCCTTTTCTGTTGGGAGTCACATTTTGAGTGCTCTCCTTCAGTTAGCAAGTCAGAAAATAGTCCTGTCAGGTTGTAAAAGTCATCGAGACAGTCCAGAGTGAGGTTCATTCAGCTCTCATTGAACAACACCAGTGTAATAGGATCATTTCTTCATGGATAAACTCCTGTCTTGCAAAGGAAGATGCATCAAAGCTCAAGGTAGTGATTTTGTAGAACAAACTAAGAAATACAGTCTTTTTTTGTTCCTGACCAGCTTCCATTGCAGTAAATAAGGCTGCACCCTCAAGTAACAAATGCAGAAAAATGCAGTGCTAAATGAATTCCTCCTGTGTAGGAATTTTGAAAGGACACACTCAGTTTAGGCCAGGTTTTTTTGTTCAGTGGTGGCACATACAAGGGCAATGAAATAGGATCCAGCTTATACTACTTATACCCTGCCCTCCCTTAAAGTTAGCATACTGTGATAATTTTAAACATCAGGGAAACCTCTTGACATGAGCTGTCAGGAATTTTACCAACAGCTTCTTTTTGGCTTGAAGTTTTATAGGTAATGGAGGGAGAATGCTTGCCAAGATGTAAAATGTATTGAAGAACAGCAGAACATTCCTCCCTCTTTGGAGAGCTGTTCTGGTATTCCTGCTGTGAGCATCTAGGCTCTGTCTCTGCTCATAGCTGTAGTAAGTCCATGAGTCTGAATTACCCCTTGTATGAGAGAGGGGATCAGGGAAGAAGTGAGAAGGCAGGAAACCCACTTCTTTTGAAATGGATGTTAAAAATGCAAGGTGATCTGGGTCAGCAAGTTTTTGATGTCTGTAAGAGAGTATCTCATAAGCAAACATCACACACGACATAGTCCAAAACACTAGAACTTCCTCTCAAGTATCACCTGATAAATCTTGCTGCTGTTACAGTAGTTGCTTTCAGTAGCTTTAGGAAGCAACTGGTGGAATAATTTAGGTTGCAAAGGAGTTGGATAATGTTGCTTGGGTCTGTCAACTGTTGAAAATCTCCCAGGGTGATTGCTCAGCATTCATAGTCAGCATCAGCGTGCAGTCATTGGTTAGTGGGAGTGCTTCCTTGGGAGAGCCTCTTTTGAATGAGCAAGCAGTTGAAAAAGGAAAGTACTTGACATTTGAAGGCATTCAGCTTTTCATGCCCATTATGAAGAAATCAGAAACCACTGACAGTGAAATCTGTCTGCTGCTTTGAAAGTTCTTGTTTTGAACTAATAACTCTTATGGCAATTAATATTTTCAGTGTGTGGAAAACATTCTTGGTTGTTGCTTTCTATTCTGTGTGGTATTTTGGGTCTGCTTGATTTTTCCCACCCTCCCACTCCCAACATTTTTTTTTTCCATTCTGATTTTTTACTATGTTTTTGATAGACAAATGTCAGCAATTTTGAAGGGGGAGTCCTATGTATCCTGTAATAATGAGTAACCAGTAACTCATGGATGTGTTTTTGTGCTGCAGACCAAAATCTACACCAACGGGACAGCCCAGTGCCAACGGAGTACAGTCAGAAGGTCTAGATTATGACAGATTGAAGCAGGTATGTGTATAATGCTTTAAAAAAGATTACTATAGAAGTTGGATATAAGGACTTGCAGCTGTCCAATACCAACTTTTAACTGTTTTGTTAGCCAGTTCTGAACTTAATGATTTAGTAATTACTAGTCTTTATTTTTGCCCAGGCATGCGTCAGTATTCTTAGGAGCTGGAGCTGCAGGATGGTGGCTTAGACAACCCCATTAGTTTCTCACAAAGTTCCTTCTTTTGCCTTAGGCAGCACACACAGGATGGTGTTGACATTATAGGTGGAACTGGGAAATCAGTTTGCCTGGAAAACCTTTCCTTCTGTTCTCTGTCCCCAAACAAGCAACAAGCCCTTGGGGCAGCTCTGGCAGAACAAGTATCACCATGTTTTAGTATCAGATGTGAGCACCCGTGATCACAAGTTTGGTGGTGGGAGAGCATCCAGAGGTGTTGCCTTTTGTGTAGTTATCCAGGCCAAGAGGAGTCCTGTGGGAATTGTGGAGGTGAAGGATCTCCAAGAGGTGTTTGGATCAATGGGCCCATCCCCAGGTGGGGAGGGAGACTCTGGTGCAGGCTGCAGCTCGGTGGGTGGTTCTAGAGCCACTTTTACTTCAGTAGCAACTTTTAGTTGCTTCTAGACCATGTCCCCACGTAGTGGTTGGCTTTAGGTTGGATTATGGATCAGTTCTGGATTGGGTCCTGGCTCCACAGGCAGTTCTAGAGTGGCTTCTGGCCTGGTGAGTGGTTCTGGAGGAGCTTAGAGGAAAGGATGGAAAAGACAGCAAGCAGGAACAGCACTTCACTCTGTGGCCTTCATTCCCTCTCATTCCACTGGGACTGGGACCTTGATATCTTGATTACCCTTCTTTTTTTTTTTTTTTTTCTTCTTGGAATTCTTTTTTGACTTGTGGTGTTTGGTTAGCTCCTTTCTTTGCATTCCACATCACATTTCACCTGTAGCAAAGCTTTCTTACTCTTATCCCTTCTTCTTTCATAAATTCTACAGGAATCAGTTTGTGGGACTTCTAGGGAAGGTTTTTTCTGCATTGTACCTGCACTAATAATGTTCTAGGGATGCCTTAGGTTTTGAGGATTAACTTGGAAGATGAGAGGTGGGTTATATGTTTCAGAAGGGTTAAGGATTAATGGGAAGGATTGTAGTGGGAGAATTCTGGATTTCTCTCTACAGAAATTTACAGGTGGCAAAACTAATCTGTTTGCTGATCTCTTATTTATGCTGTGACACATTGCAGGACATTTTAGATGAAATGAGGAAGGAGTTAACAAAATTAAAGGAAGAACTCATTGATGGTAAGTATTGTTCTTGTCACTGCTGCTGCTCAGTCTTAGAGTAGCTGCAGGTGCTTTAAGATGTAAATACAATGTGTTGGTCGCCTGAGAGTGATTTATTGGTGAAAGTGGCTTTGTTCTTAGTCTGGTGGCAAACCACTGGTGCCAGACCTGTTCCAACTGATGTGCTTCAGTGATTTCTCTCCTGGGGGTTTTGTTTCAGTAGAACATTGACACCAAGTAGGGTCTTTTAAGAGTGATTGAAGTGATGCTGTATTTGGGTGGTTTGCAGTTATCCTTAGTATCATGTGGTGGTAGGAGGGTTATTTTGAAATAATCCAGAGCTGCTGAGGTGCATATTTCAAAACTAGTAATGTTCAGAGTAGAACTGGGCTTCCAGCCTTCAGTCACCTCTTTGATCCGTAACATAAGAGTCAGAGAAAAGAATTCTCACAGTATTTATTTTAACAGAAGTTATTTTCCTATGTAGTCTTTTATACTTGAGGGAAATCATTGAGAAAGCATAATCTTAAAGGTCCACCTGTCAGGAATTAAACAAAACTCTGTGTATGGTTTACTACCTTGGTGTGCCTTTTTGGGGTTTTTTTGGCTTTGTGCAATATGTACCAAAATAAAGTATGGGGAGGGAAAAAAAGTCATATTAATCTAATACCACTGCTGATAAAATATTGAATGTCATCAAGTGATGTTGTAGAAAGAACTGGCTGGTTTGGGACTACAGAGAATGTAGTGCTTTTCCCTATATTTTTTTTGTGCTGTGTTGTACCACAACCTTTTAGAACAGTGCAGTGCAAACAGGGCTCTGAGGCTGCTCTTAAACAAAGAAAATTAAAATAAATGAGCCCCCACATATGCTCCTTGCTAATCCTCACGGTGGTGATTGCCACTAGGTAAGGCCACAGGCTTGCTGGAGGTGGGAACTAAAAACTAAGATTTTTCACAGGAAATTTTACAGGAAGAAAAAGGATAGTGCCTGGTTGATAATGCCACTTGTCTGAAGCCACATGGGGCTGCCTTGGGTGTGGGTTATTCATGCTGTAAGAGCAGGGTGAGCCTGCTTTGGGGGGTCAGTTGTGTGCTCCAGCTTCCTGCCTGGACTCTCTTTGATCTGCCAACTCTGTCTCTCTCTCTCTGCAGCTATCAGGCAGGAACTCAGCAAGTCCAATACTGCATAGAAAGACTCGTACTAAGCCGATGTGACTCTTTAACTTGATATAAAACTGACTACGTTTTGTGAGCTGTTAGAAGAAAACGGAGACAGACAGACAGACACTTGGAAGGAGGGAGAAACAACCTATTCTGAAAAGCTTCAGACATCACTCTGGTGATAATGCTATTCCCCTCCTAGTTTGCAGCTTTTTTCTGACCTTTACAGCAGGGTGGAAAAGACTCTTAAAGTTACTGTAATGATTATGCAGAAATTCCTACATCTGTCAGACAAGATCACAGTGCTTTGAAGTCTACTCATGTCAAGATAAAATTGCACATGTTTCAGAATTTGTTGTTAAGACAAAAAAAAAAAAAACAAAACAGGGAAAAGCTTGGGAAGGCTTTTCAGAGAGGTTTTCTTTATTAATGAAGGAGTTAGCAAGTTATACTGTTGTACTTCAAATGTATCTCAGGTTTGTCTTCCTATCATATCTGATATTTCCATGAGTAATTTAAGAGATCAGATGTGTAGAGGTTCGGTTCACAAAACAAGGAACAATTAGAGATGCGTGCTTTTAAAGGGCAATATTTGTAAGTAAGGATGACCTAGACGGTGATGGCATATCAAGATTTTGGAATTTTATGATAGGAAGCCTCTCTAGTTAGCCTTCATGCAATTTTCTAGGAAAATTAAAAAAAAAAAAAAAGCAAATACAGTCCAGAGTTTAAAGATGTAGATGCCTTCCTACATTGTTACGATGCTTTACCAAATCTAAGACTTCTACATAATGCGAATCAGCAGTCAAATGTAAATCATTAGTATGTTGTAGATTTACAGTAGATTTTGGGGCTTTTTTTAGATTTATGCATGTGGACATTTTGTAATGTAACACAACACAGCCAGCTTTTTAATTAAAAGAAAACTTGCATGTCACAGAGTAGCCTTTTCATTTGTAAGGCTTAATTTATGCCCAGAAAGATGTGGGAAGAGGGAGGGGGAAGGTGACACATTTTTATTATTTTCTACACTTTTTCTTCATCTTACATGCATGTGTAATAATGAGGAAAACATGACTTTTATCAGTAACCATGTTAATGGAACCAGGTACTTGATCCTTTTGTATCTTTTTTCAGTTTTCTATTTGAAATTCAGTAATACTTCCAGTAATGGTTCTGAAGCTCCCAGGTGAACCAAACTCGTTTCTCGGTGAGAGAAAAAACGTTGTAGGCATCTGACTTGCTGAGGATGCCCCTGTGTAAGTGCGTTGTCCTTCACCTTTTCACCATGACCCTCTGCTTCACTCTTTTCTGAGACTCCTTTTTTTTGGTTGTTTAATGAAACAGAACAGCAGTAGTTACCTGAGATCAGGTCACAGTAAATGTCCCCTTCTCCTCCTAATTTATCTGCCACCCTCCTTTCCAAAAGAACTCACGACACCAACAAAAACTCCCACGGCTCCTCACGACACAAACCCTGAAAAACAGCAATGATACGCCATTGGTTTTACTCAACCGTTTGAGAATCATTTTCAGGGGAGGTGATACCTCTCTCTTTCCCATGGTTTTCAGTCTTATGAGTGTAAATTTTTTATTTTTTTAATTTTGTTTTTTAATGTGGTAAAGTTCAGTGGAATAGAAATTCTGCAAATTGGCTCTGTAGTGCTTTGGACAAAGAATATGGATCAAAATCTTCCCTTTTCCTTTGCACTGTCCATTTTTCCAAGCCGTGTTTGCTTTGGGATCTGCGCTGATCCAGAAGAAAAGTTTACTTAGAACTTGTGGAGAGATTTGCTTACAAGTACATGCAGCTCCATTCATGGGACAGATGCTTTCAATAACAGACTGTCTTGAGTGCTGAACACCAAAGCAGAACAGCACTTAACAGCTTCAGAAAGGCTTCAATAAGAAATTTTTCTCCCATTCAAACATTGCCTGATTTTATAGGTTCAGATTCTAAGGGAAGAGAACAGTGGAAATATTGCCTAACTCCATTTATTAATTTTTTTTTTTTATAAAGAGGAGAAACGACATCACTTTTCTGCATGCATTTATTGAAGGCATTAAAAAGAAAAAAATCCACAGTAAGCTTGTCAAGTACTGTTTTTCTCAAAACAAGAGGAGGCATTTTCATCTTTGTTGATGTAGCTTTTTGTTTTACATGGACTTTTTGAGCAGTAAGGATGTTTACCCTTGTCAGAAATCACGTTTGATTCGTTTCTAGGAGGGTTCAGGAGTTACGTAGTGGAATAGCATGGATGGCTATAAGTGGTCCAAAATTAAAGGCTGAACTTCTAGATTGTGCAAGGAACTGGCTTATGCACTAAACGTTTTGTGCCTTGGTCTACAATTAACATGATTTCTGTTTAAAAGAAAGAGGAACAGATGTTGTCTTTTTGTGCTGCTTCTACATACATACTTTCTGTAATCCCAGCCTGCAGAACTGGTTCTTGCCAGAAAATCGGATTGAATTAAAGATTACTGTAGACATTTCCTGACCTACTGACAGTTGCACCGTTTCCAGAGATTTCAGTATTGAAAATGAACTGCAGAAGCTACGATTATTTTGCTTCCTGGTGACTAAGTTCCTTAAAAACCATATTGTGGTGGTTCTGTGCTTTTGTACAATGGATGTCTTAAGCTGAGGGCAGTTTAAGGGATCCTTCCTAATGCCAGGAGAGCGTTGCTTTCCTCAACACTGTGATCTGACCTGTGATAAACCTGCACTACAGACAAGTGGCTACCAAGTCAACTGCAAACCAACTGAATGTAAAACCCTTAGTGCTGGTGCTGAAATCTCTTCAGACAGTCATAATGATTTCCAGTTCGTTGTTTTAAAGTTATCAAGTGTCAATCAAAGACTGAAGCTGTTCACTAATGAATGTTGACTTTTCATGCATTTAGGTTTACCTTCTTTTTAGTTTCTCAGTTCATTCTCTGCTATTTTTATTATATTGTGTCATTTTAAATTTCTTACATGCTAACGTTTTGTTTGAGCGAATGAAATAAAATTGCAATATATACACGTTGCCACCATTTATTTCTGGAACCTCATAGAAGACTCCCTGAGATTTACTACTCAAATTCCCCAAATTTTTCCTGTCTGTGATCATTCCTTCCTCCTTGATTCCACCTCTCCTTTCTGTTTTTCCATCAGAAGATCCAGTAGAGAACAGTGAAGACTTACCTTATAAAGAATGTAACTGCAGGGACTGTGTGCATTCATGAATGGTAACTGCTGTACATACATTAAAGTTAATTTCAAATGTATGATGTGATTTACATTCTCACATGATAAATACACACTTTGGTCTCCGTATCCACAGAGAACATGGGAGGGAGAAGGAAAGACTGGGGGGGAAATAATTGCAGTCAGTCTGACTTCTTCTCTTGCTGCTTTTATTTTCATGACTTATTTTCAATACTGGTAATAAAGCAAACCTACCATGGCAGATCAGTAGGGGTTTCTGTACACTAAGGACAGTTTTGTTCAATTTATCTTACAGCAGAATACTGAGCAGAGCTGTTCAAATGTCCTTGACTTGACATCCTGAAGCTGTACTTCGCTGCTGCTGCTGTTTGGCAAACCTTGGTCCCAGTGCCAAGTTTGGCACCAACCTTAATGAGTTATAGAGGTTTGGGGGTTTTTAATAAAATTATCACTAGATTCTAAAATGCTCTGCTGTCTTGGGGCAGTGTTTAGGCACCAAGTATAGACATTTCTGATTTAAATGTCTGAACAGTGTTACCAGCTCAATCCATTGGTGTCAAGAGATGGACAATGTCTACTTTTTAAAGTTGTGTATTGAAAAGTAGAGAGATGGTCTGTGGTTGATCAAACTGGGGATTGTCATGGGCTCTTCTGAAAATGTTTAATTGGGCTCAGTTCCAGTGCTGAATATTACTTGCCAGTGTCTTCCACATCTAGTCATACAAAGCTTGCAAAATCAGGAAGAGTCCCTCAGTTTTCAGTAGGTGAACAAGATGGGAAGCAAAAAAAAATTTCCCAAACTGGCTTTTTACCAAAGACTTAATAATTCCTTTTGAAGCTGTAAATTTTCTTGATTCTGTAGGCTGTTGCTGGGCAGGAGGTGGTGGAGAGCAGGTAAAAAGGGAAAAGTCTGTGATTTTGGAGGAACTGGGGTCACTTCAAAGTTCTTGAAGAACATTATATGGAGATCATTTAAATTGTTTGTCTTAAGGGGCGATTTTTGGTTATGAGGATTCTTTAATGCTCAGTTACATGCTGTCTGAGAGTCTTAAAGGAGAGAGGAGTAGTATGCTAAATCAATACTGTCACAACATGTATTTACACATTTAGAAGTGTGTTTTTAAGTCAGCCTGTATGAAAGCCTAACAGGAAGTAATACTTGTTTTAAAACCTTGGAAATGGTCACCTGTTGAAATTGATGCGTCAGGAGATGTATTCAAGTCAGTCTAGGTTTATAATCTTAACATGTGCAGTAGAAATTGGTGTAATTGTCCGAGCTGTGGCAGAGGAGGGGTAGTTCTGGATGCTGGGAAAGCTCAGGCAAACCTTACAGTCACAGCAGTGTCTGCAGGGCACCTGGCACTCAGCATCTTCCATTGCACAGGGCCTTCCTCGGGTAGTTATTTGTCACTGATGCTGGAAGTCAGGGAGCTTTGGAAATTACCTCCATTTTATAACTGGATCCCAGTTGAGCTCTGTCATTTTATAAGTGTGTTTTCTGACATATGTGGTTTAGAGCTTGGTGTCCTGGATCTTAGTGAATGTTTATCTCATGTCCTACTGATCAACTGTTCATTGGAGAAGATGTGGAGCAGCTACTGCTGCTCTGGCTGTGGCAGCTGCAAGCTGACATTTTCTCTGAGATGCATAATTTTGCCATCATTGTCACTCAGTGATGGGCGCCACCTTCTCCTCCCTTCTCAGCCTGTTTGAGAGCTGTTACCTGTGTGACATTTTCACTTCTCTTTGTGACTGCAGGTCTCCCCCTCAGCTGCTCAAGCACAGTAGAGTTGGAAGGGGTCTCCCATCGTCATCTGATGTTTACCATCTTGAATGTAACTTTTTATCTCCAACCAGCTGGAGCCATTTAAGTCCCCAGCTATTCCCTGAACAGCTTCAGCTCAGCAATAAAGTTGTCTGTGCTAATGTGCTCTAGGTGTGCTGAACTGGTTTTCCTTGCAGAGTCCCTGGGAATTGTCCTGCTGACACAGGTAGAAGGAAAAAAAAGTAGTGAGGAAGTTGGTACAGGAAGAGAAAGTGTAAGGGATTCTGGAAGTTTTCAGGCTACCTGCAGGGGAGGATGCTGCTGGAATAGACAGGGCTGCAGGAGGCTTGCAAACACAAACAGCTTTTAAACCCACTCTGGATGCTGCTGGAATCCACAAATTGAGATAGTCAGGAGAGGTGGCTTTCTGGGCAGTCTGAAGGCTGCTTGCCCATCACGGTAGGGCTAAGAAGTTTAAAAAAAAAAAAAACAAACCTCTGTGTTGAAGGTACATTTTCTGCTACTTGACATTTTTCCCCCCAGTACTGTATTGTGAAACCCATTAGACCCTCCATAGCTTGGTAAGCCCTGTGGTGCAGAACCAGCCCCAAGAGCCCCCTGAGGAAAAAGGGGGTGCAGACACTCTCATAAATACCCCCGACTGTGGATCGAGGGGTGTCTGTCCCTGCCAGGAAGCCTTGTGGTTGGAGAAGCTGGGAAACAGAATTTTACACGGCTTTTAGGCTGAGATCTTTCTCTCTGCCAGTGCCAGGCCAATTTTGCCCCAAATGTGAGCAGCAACAACGTGCTCCGTAATCCTGGCTCCACTAATGAGGAAAGCTCTCCCTGGCTCAGTCCCACAGGTTGACACTGCAGTGTAGGACACAGAGAAGGGTCCAAGGAGTCCAGTGCTGATGGAGTTGGTTCATCAAGGAGTTTACGGAGTAAGTGAAAAATCCTTTCCCATGTCCAGAGTGAGCCATGAGAGAAATGCAGCCAGAGTGTTTGGAGTCTCAGAGGTGAGAACCTTTTTATATCCTCCTCTTACACTACATCTTATTAGTTGTATGGGAGTGAACATCTCAGTCACGGAGCCAGTTTATGTGTTCCACCTCCCAAAAGTGAGTTGGAGTTAGTCACTCAGAAAACCGAAATTGGCCGTTAGGTGACTTTAATGGAGTGAGGAGGAGGTGACCACCACGCCCAGGAGCAGTGGGAAGCTGAGGAGTTCTGTTGGACGCTGGAAGTTCAGGAACATGGGAGGTGCAGTGCCTAACAAACACTGTGTCCCCAGAGGGAGAGTGCAGTCAGCCATGGATGCACAGGTTCAGGCTTTGTCTGATGGTCAGGAGGCCTTAGCCCAGCAGGGAAAGGAAATCCAGTGCTTGTCACCTTTTATCTTTTTTTTTTCACCCTGAAGTCTGTTATTGAAGAGATGAGTAAGTGACACTCAGTGAAGCTGGAGATTGGAGTATTTCCCAACCTGGCGGGTGAGTGGGGTGCTCAAGACATTTTTGGCAGCAGCACTGCTGAGTGAGGCCTTAAAATTTGCTTTGGTTGTTCTGTTTCACAGGAAGTGGGGGGGAAAAAGTTCTTCAGAGATTTAAACACTCTTCTCAGGTACTCTGGAGTCAGGCAAGCTTTTGTGAAGCTGTGATGACAAACTTACACCGAATCTTCACCAGGTCACATGCCCTCATGCATCTCAGAACGCAAGGAAGGGGAACACACTGCGTGCCAGCGACAGCTTTCAAGTAATCTTTAAATAAACTACTTTAAAAAAATAAAAGCACTCTTTGAGGACTTTTACAAAATAACTTGCAAGCTGAAAATGTGACAGTTCTGTGATTTATTTGGGGATGGAAATGGGGTAGTGCACCTCCAGGGAAAGTAGGTGGGGAAGTCACAAGTCCACAGCACTGGTAGGCAAATGAGAAAACTTCAGAAGAGAAGGACTCTGATAGCCAAAAATGCAAATGCCTTCCTTGAAAATGAAGGAATAGAAGTGCAAAAGGCTTCAAAGGTGGTGGCACACTTAGCATGGTCAAAACAATTGATGTTGATTGGAGCATCTGGGTTTCGTGTGTTCCCAAGCATTGTGTGTGAGGAAAGCCAGAGGTGAATAAGAGAAGGGGAATGAGCACTTCAAAATTACTGCAATTTCTTGCTGCATTACTCTTCACTTTCATGCTTTCATTTTTTTCATTAGAAGTGAAATGCATAACCATAATCATGCCTTTTACATATTTGACTGGCATAAAGGGAGAGGAGTTCAGGTCTGAAGGCAGAGCCTGGCAGGGGCACAGCTTGGGGTCTGAGCACTGTGCAGGATCCAGCACAGCCTGGCCCTGAAGCCCTGAGCACAGCCAGGAAATCTGGGCTTTTTCCTTGTGTAATAATTTCATTTTATGTATCTGCTGAAGGACAGCTTCATTGCCATGAAGTCATTGCTCTTCCTCAGTGGCAGCCTGCAACCTTTAGAGAAAATAAGTCAATACGAAGAGCAAATTTACCCTCTACCCTTACTCTAAAGGCAAAAGGTTTTCTGCTTTGTTTACTTGACCCAAATAGTGAAGGTTTCCCTGTATGCTCTCAGCAGTCATGAATAAAAACATTGCACATCTTCAAGCCCTGAAGTCAATACTAGTTTGGCTTTTTTTAGTCTGAAATGTTTCCAGCCATCAGATGTAATTGTCCTGTAGTTATTACAATCTAGTAAATACTGCATTTTTTATGCATCTATGAAAGATATGTTAAACAATAAAATATAACTTGAGTTACAGGAAATGGCACTTTTTTTTTTTTTTTTTNTTTAACGGAAATGTGCTTTTTTTTTTTTTTTTTTTTTTTTTACTGGTGATTTGCTGAATAGCTGAGGTAGAGATAAATAAACAGCAATTACTAGCAAGTAAGGTCTCCTTTTTGAGCAAGGACCTGGTGCAGCTTGGAGCTGGCATGGCAGGGGGATGCAGCCATTGGAAGTGTTGAGGGAGTTTGGAACTCTGCCACTGAGTTTCAGTAGCGCTAAATTTGCAACAGGTGAGGGAAACCCCTTTTTGGGGAGAGGTTCCTCACTAGAATTTTGGAAATGGCTACATGTCTGCTTTAAAGGGAGTGAAAATGAAAATGCTCCCATTACCAAGTTATCTCAGAGGGGATTTCCAGTGTCATTGCCAGAGCTAATGCTCCCAGAGGAAAACGTCACTGAAGTGCTGCACAGATGCATCACAGCCAGACTGAGATTCTGTATTGCGAACTGTGACTTAGAAATGACTTAGACTTTTTGCATTTTGTGGACTGGCTATAGATTTCATGTTCCAGTTAATTTCAGTTCTTCCTCTTGAAAATATCCTTCGATGCAGCTGAAGCATCACTGAACTGTTCATGGAACTGTTTCCTTCCAGACCTGGAGAACAATTTCCACGAGGTGATTTTAGTCTGAAAATACCTTCAAAAGAGGCAGGGGGTGACTGTTCACACTGTTCATGGTCTTTTAAGGCTTAAATTCATCTTTAAAGGTAGACACATGGATATGGATTCATGTTTTTCCTCCAGGCTTCCTAAATCTTCTCCGTCAGCATCCTCTCAGTTGCCTGTTGAGAAGGTTCTCCTCAGCTCACAGCAGAGCCTGAGCTGTGTTGTGCAGCACTTGTTTCTCTTGAGGTTTATTTCTCTCTCCATTAGTAGTAGCAGCACTTTCAGTTATTAAACTGTTCTTAGCTCAACCCATGCATTTGGGGTTTTTTACTTTTTTTTTCCTGATTCTCCCCCCCCATCCCACTGGGGCGGGAATGAGCAAGCAGCTGTGTGGTACTTAGTTGACATCTGAGATTAAACCATGACACTTGACCAAGGTGGCTTGGGTTATTGATTATTAGTAATTAGGTTTAGGTTCCAGAAGACCTGTTCCTCCCTGGGAGCTCACTGAGGGTTTATTAGCAATCATTTTGTTCGTGGTGTGTTCATTCCCTTCCCACCACAACGGGATCTTCTTCAGCTGTTATCCAAAAAGAGTGATGCTGGAATGAATGGCAAAATAGTCTGTCTGGAAGTATGGAGGGGAGGGGAGGAGGCAGGTGATGTGGACTGTGCCACTTGGCATAATGCTCTTTGCCATTGGACCAGCAGGAAAAATACATGGCAAGCCTCAGGACACAGCAGCACAAAGACCCAAGACTTACTCCAGTGTCAAGGATACAACTTATAAATAAAATCCTCTGAAATGCCCCTCAAGAATGCTCAGTCTGGAATGTTGCTCAGATGACTGTGTATTGAGAAGCAAATAATTGCTGGGAAATCCCCCTGCAAAGGCGGCAGCAGGAGCAAATGGCAGGGTGGTTCCCCTCCAGATACAAGGCCCAATATTGTGCTGTGTCATGGGAAAGGTGGAAAATAGCTGGAGCCAATGAAGAAGAAAAATAAGGCCTGTGGGAACCAAAGTGTAAATTGTGATGTGTGTGTGTGTTTACACTCTACCAGCTTCAGGAAAAATACAATGGGCCCATTAGGAGAAAATGTTCCTGTGACCCCTGTTCCCAAACATATGAGGTTCTGTTTAAAATGAAAACTGATCACAGATCTTTCCAAGGTCTCTGGATATGATGGGATTGATGAGATGGAAGTCTGTGTGGGATGCAGAGACAAAAGAATCACTGACAGTGTTGGACCAAGACAGAGATAAGGAAAAATTAATCTTTTTCTTTTTTTTTCTTACAAGAAATGATTAACATCACTGTAGCTCCCCAGCCTGTCTTATGGCATGCTTTCCATAAGTTCCAGAAATGAGTGGAGTTTCCCTGCACGACCCATCCATACCCACATTTCTGTTACATTTGTTCAAAGAAAATCCATGCAAGAACACAAAGGAGACTGTGGCAATAGAGATTTTGATTGGAGGATCTGATCCTTTTGTTCTCGTTCAAAACCGAAGCTTTGCTTGTGTGAGGACTCCTTTTTTAAAGGGAATTTTTCGTACTCAGGTTAAATATTGCTAGCAAACTACATAGGGAATACCACAAGAAGCTTGTGGTATTTCCACTCCTTGCATCAGCATCTGCTATTTTCTTAGTCTAGCAAAGCAATTTAATTCTTGATAGGCTTTCAGTCCATAAATCTGAACTCTTACTTAAGCCCACAGTTAACAATTTCCACTTTTTTCGAGTGCAAAAAGGATGCAGGTGAGAGAACTTCGTGTTTGTGGACAGCCAGACGTACTCTGTGTGTTTAGTCTGCTGTGCCCGTGGACCAAAATTTATATTGAGCATGCACAGATATCACTTTGTGATAAAAAGGAGCTGTTAAAACGTCAAGTGGTGATGGTAGGGCACCATCAAACACCAATAGTTGTTGGAGGAAAAGGAAAAATCTGCATCTGCTGCTTCAGTTCTGCCAAAAGTGCAGTTGGTGCACGAGTGATGGTTTTGCTCAAGTGCGTTCATTCTTCTGAGGGATTTTATTAAATGGTTCCTCTATTCCTTCTGTTTTACTCCAGTGACTGAGTGGCTCTTGACCTCAGCCCTTGGTGTTACGTTCAGGTAGAATTTTCTGAAGGGCAAAAATAACCATCCCTCAAATAATCACCCATTAAAAAATATGCATTTTACCTTCTAACACAAACCTGACAGCCACACCGTTACACGTCTAAGGGGCTGACCCCAAAACCTGCTGCTAAAATTTCAAGAGAAAAGGAAAGAAAAGGAAATGTTTGTGGTTTGAGTTACTTCCTGCCGTGAGGCAACATCTTTGTGTGCCACAAGCACACAGTTAATCAAAGTTAGCAGAAAATTGTCTAGTGGTGGGCTACTAACCCTGCCCATGTGCTCAGAATAGAGATGTACAGGTGGGACCATCCCATGGCCAGTGGAGTTTGAGGCTGGTAGGGCAAAAAGGCTTTGGGGAGTTGGTAAAATGAGAGTTGCTGCTGATAGGAGCCTGATCAAATATTATTCGATCAGCTGAATGTTGGTGCTGCTACACAGTGGGGTGTGTTGAGGGGTTACACCTTGCTGCAGAGCAGATGCCATCTGCACCTACCTAAAAGTCTGCTCTGTCCAGAGAGAGATGGAAGAGTAACTCAGGAGTGCTGCTGAGGAAAAGGAGACATCCTCTTTTCCTGTGTGTGACTGGAAGAAATCAACTTGGGAACAGACAAAGGTCATGAGCTATAACTGCCAGGGGTAGTGCTGGTAGCCCTAAAGGAAACCTACAGCTCCAGGAGGGATTGGCACCATCTCAGTTTTCCCATCTTGGTTAGGCCTCCAACTCTAAACTGCTCAGCCTAGACAAGTCACTGGAGAGAAGCAGCATCTCCAGAGAACGAAGGCTTCATCTCTCTCTGACTGTGGCTTGACAGTAGGGGGCCTTATTTGCTCAAGAAGAGCCTTTTGGCTCTTCTTTCCCCCAAGGAATTTGTTCCAGTTCCCTGACTACTCTGCAGCTGCTGCTTTGGGTGCTATTGTAGGGAGGTTTCCATCATTTAACTTCAGATCAGTGAGATTACAAAGGAAAAGAGGCTCATTAAACAAGGAGTGGACTCCTGTGGATGCACCTGTGGAGAAATTCCCTTCTGAGAAACCCAGGAGCCTGGGCTAGACTGCCCTTATCTGCTGGGAGGTGAGTGCTTCTCTCCTGTGTCCCTCACCACTCCTTTCAGAAGCTGGCAGGCTCCCTCAGTTCAGAGGATGTCCAGGAACTGTGTGGACACCATGTTCTTTAAGGGGCCATCTTGTTCCTATTCCCCCTTCTAAGCAAAGCTGTTCTAGGTGTGTTTTCTTGCCTTCCTGTGCCCTCCACCACTGCCCCTCAGAAGCGGTGATCCCTTAATTATTGCTCTGCAATTTGCAGGTCCACCTCCACGTCACCCAACCTTTATTACAGCACATGAGCCACCACACCTGACCTCCCACCGCCACCTCTGTAGCCATGAATTTCATTTAAAAACAAAGCCGAGGTGCTGCTGCAGCTGGGGGAGGCCGGGGCGTGGTGATTCCTGCCTGGCTGCTGCCTGGATAAGTCACAGGCCACCAGTGCCAAGTCCCAAACAGCATTTTGAGCCTTATCAAGGCTTCTCAGGCTGCTGAGCTGGCAGCAGGCAGGAGTGTTCCTGCAGCTGGGCTTCTCCTGCCACTGAGTGTCTGTCTCCAGTGAATGTAGGCCAAGAAAAGCAGATGGGTTCTTCCACCACTCTCCCACTACCTCCTCAGGGACAGACACGTATTGTCCGGACGGTTTACTGGCAACAGCGCTGCTCTTTCCTGCTCTGAGCAGTGTCAGGATGATCAGAGACTGAGCCTGACCAGGAAAATGCTCCAGTGGAGGTGGAGCCTGATCTTCCCCAGACATGGCTGCTGGTGACTGCTGATTGCTCGATTTCCATGAGTGCCTGGCCAGGTTTCTTGTATCAAGAACCAACAGTTCCCAGAGAAACTTCAAAAATAAGCTAACAAAAAACCCAAAACAAAAGCCAAGCCCTTTCCTAGTCCCTTCCTTATGGAAAGAGCTGAGATACACGGTGTGATTCTTGGGATGTCCTGTGCAGGAGCAGGAGCTGGACTCGATGATCCTGATGGATCCCTTCCAACTCAGCTTATTTCATGGTTCTGTGGTACTCCAGGCTGCTGAGCACCAGCAGGTCTCCGAGGATTCAGGCAGCACAAACTGCAGGCAGGATGCTCCAAGTGTGGCTGTTCCTCGAGGTTTCTGTCGTGTCCCTCATTGTCCACCTGGCATCGGCCAGGGTGGGTTAAATGCAGTGACCAGCATCTGTCACGTCCAGCCTTCCTGCTCTACCTTCACTCTCTGCCACGCTGTGGTTTCCGCACTAAGTCCAAGAAAACTCAGTCCCCTGAGAGGGGGGACAGTGATGCAGGACTTAGAGGGGTTTTTTCCAACCACCAGCTTCCGATTTAAGCAGCTCTGGGAAGCTGCTGGGTAGGTACCGTGACGGAACAAGTAACAAAAAGTCTTAATCTTGACTGTTTTATGTATTTTATAACAAATTCCCCGCAGTGGCATCTGCTGGCAAGGTTAACAACTGCAGCGTTTGCCGTGATGTGATGCAGGGTGGGACTGCTGGGTGGTAGCACAGGCACTAAGGAATGCTCTGTTGACCTATTTAAAATGCCATATCAAGGACATTTAAAGCTCTGAGTGAGCAGGCCTGACCTTACAGCTGACCTTGTTTTGAGATGAAGGTCAGATGAGGCCTGGGTTTGTTCCAGCTGGAATTTCCCTGCAATCCACTTTTACGAGTTCAGTTCTTTGCTTTAACTATCACGGAATAAACCCACTGATTCTTACTTACTTTAAGGATTTGCTTTCCCTGAATCAATGTCAGTCCTAGAACATCTCAGCCCAGCTGAAGTCACTTTTCTTTGATGTCTGTCACAGATGAAAAATGGCAGATGTGTTTCCCTAGTCAGGCTGGGTAGTTTCAACGTTCTTCACTGGGATACTGTCCAGGCAAGGAATATGTCCCAGGAAAGAAGCAATGCAAGCAAGAGGAGGGACCGAAGAGTTCTGAGCACATCTCCAGCTGTGTGTTTCCCTGGCGCTCATCCAGATGTGTGCAGCCTCTCTGAGCTCAGTTTAAGTCACTGACGCCAATGTGTGAAAGAGAGAACGGATGTCATGCAAATCACGCTCAAATTAAGATTGCTGTGAAAACCCATCAAACACTGTGCAAGTTTGGGGAATTGTCCTTCACCACTTGGGACAGACCTTGTTTTAAACGCTGAAAGAAGTCACTATATAGACAAATATTCAGAGATTTGAACTAAACAAGAAAAACTCTGCTTTATTCTCCCCCAAGGCTCCTCACCAGAAAAGACAGGGAATCATCTGAATCTCACACGTCACAGTGCCTGCTTTTAAAGCAGAAGGGACTCACTGTTCTCCAGGTGATGGGAAAAGATGCATTTCATGCATTTAGTTGTTCAGCTAACACACCTCTTTATATGCAAAATCACTGGTAAATGAGGAACAATTGTAAGAGAAGCTTAGAAGTCCTTGTAGCTCATTTTATTGTATAATTCAAAGCAGCACAGTCTGGTACCGCTGTCTTTGAAGACACAAATGATGTGTTTGGTTTCAAGCTGCACATTTTATCTAAAATGGCATTAAATGTATTTTAAATAGTAAGTAAGCATTATAGTAGTAAATAAGTAATTACGAAAAAAAAAGGGGGAAAAAAAGGCACTCATCTGAAATACGTGTTTTTCCCCTGGGAAAATTTTTAACTGGCATAGCAGACCTGCACAGATACTCTTTGGGTTCAGTGTTTCAGATCTCTACAGAAGATATCTACCTATGTTTTATAATTACGTGGTGAAACACTAAATTAGCTAGATGGGCCTACTGCTGTACTGCAGAATAATTTTGCAGCTAAACATATTGTTGGTGGGTTAGTCAAAGGCGTCATAACACTGCCATTTACCTTTTTTCTGTGGACTTTCAAGAGCCATTTCTACAGGTAACTTATCCTCTACAGCAGGAAATGAGAGAGAAATGACACAGCAAAGCACTGCTGGGCCTTTGTGAAGCCTCTTGGGCACTGCAAACTGAATTGTTTTCGGTGTTATGCTTCAGAGCTGCAACAGCATAAACCCAGCACAACTCAGACTCTTTTAACAGAGAGCAATTTGTGTCTGAGCAGTGTCTGAGGTTTTTATTAAGGCAATTCAACAGGGCCGATGCTCTGATACAGTATATTACACTTTGGGAACATTACAACAGGATCAGTTCGGGAACAGAATAACAAAAGGCATAAAGCAGCTTAACGCTGACCTAAAAAATCCAGTATATTCCTTTTGAAAAACTCTTGCCATGCCATCTGGGGGGCTGATTCCCGACAGATTACTGAAACTTCCTTTTGCTTGGAAAGCCCCTCGCTGCAGGGCGAGCACGGGCAGAGCGAAAGCAGCGGGCTGCGGCAGCGCGCAGGGAACCATCGGAGGCCCAGGGACGGCACCGCCGGGGACGGGCGCTGCCCGCGCTCTCATCGGCCGCAGCACCAAAAAAACCCAGTAAAATCCCGAGCAAAACCCCTGGCTGCTTGCCCCACACCTCTCAGGTGCCACCAGCTTGTCCTGGGGGCCAGCAAGGGCCGAGTGAAATTAGAAGAGCCGCCCCGGGTGCCGTGGGCGGGTGCTCAGCGCGGCCCCGCGAACCCATTTCCTCCCGAGCGGGGTGAGCCGCGCTCCGCGTCTGGCTCCTCCTGCAAACTTCAGCCGTGAGCTCTCGCTGAACCTCCAGCGCAGTTTCCATATTCACCGACTCTTTTGCTTTTCAGTAGTAAAGTCCTCCTTGCTAACCCGGGTGCTGGGGAAAGGGCTCTGGGGAATTCTCGCAGCCCGGCAGCCCAGGAGGAGAAAGGGATGGGGAGTCCTGGAGGTACAGCTGGTGCCAGTACCTCAGGTTAGCTGTGCCTTGGGTACATGGCCTGTTCCTGGGAAGGTCCTGCCCTGGTTGTAGGAATTATAGAAATTTAAATACATGACATTGAAGTGCGTGCTGCTTATTTTGGGAGAGGAGAGGAAAGTAAGCAGTAAATGATCATATATCGACTATAGGTGTACCTGCATCCAGTAGATCACAGGAACTATCCTCTGTTCCTTTTTTCTAAGGCAGGTACTTCTAGAACTGATGCTGCTCTGCTGCATGTTTGTCTAGAAGCATCCCACTGCAAATGAGATACAATAAAACCTGGCAGGCTTCGGGACTTAGCATAAAATGCCATCTCTCACCCCAAAATCAAAATATGCACAAGTTGCTACCAAGTGCAGCTGATAAGGCCACAGGCGTAGTGTTAAAAGGATGCTACTGCTTTTTCATATGTAGCTTCCAGTTTGTTAAAACTTCTAATTTTCTGAAGACGGTCAATGCTTTAAAAAAATCTCTTGTAAAATAAATATTTCAATAATCAAAATTTAAATCATTGTTCTGTCCCTTGAGTCTAAGGTTTAATCAGAATGATTCCTACATTTTTGCGCAGCAACACAAAAATGTTCTAGAGAAAAATTTACTCCTGAGTATTTTTCAGAACTTTATATAAATTCATATTTTAAAATATTTTTAGTGCAGCTGAGGTCTGAACTGATCCAGCTCAATTCCATACATGAAGCAGTGGGGTGTGTGTGTCTGTTGGTAGTCTGAACTGGAGCTAGCCCTGAATGTATAGATTGTAGCTGAGGTCGAACTTGAATTAAAGGACATGCCAGTTTGATTCCCTCCTATCTGAGCTGATCTTTCTACTCCTCGAAGCATATTTCAATAACCCTCTTGTTACCTTCCTCCGAGTTCCCGTATGCTATTATTGTTCTTATCTATACAGTCCCTTGATTATGGCACTGCCCTCTGAGCCTGTCATCGCTGTCGCTGCTTCATAATGCCTGCAATTACTGCTCTGTGGGCTGCCAGCCCCGCTAATGATGCAGTGCTGGCTGGTGGTGCTGCGAGAGGCGAGGGCTGCGCGCTCACCCTGCAGAACGCGCTTGGAGCTGGAGCGCGGCTGGGAAGAGCAATGTAGGTCACAGCGGTGTCGGGATCGCTCTGTGGGGCCAGCGACGGTGCCGGGGGGTTTTGCATCAGGTTCACAACAACTGATTCCCTTGGAGCCTCCTGGGCTTTCAAAAGGAGCAGATTCTTGTGTGTTTATGCTGCACCTTTCGGTTTGTGCGACACCTGCAGCTTCTGCTGAGATCTGCTCCCTCAGGGTCCTCAAGGTTGGTGCTTTTATGGACTCTCTCCAGATAAAAATTCATCTGCTTGTGCAAAGCATGCTGTTCTGAGCTGGATGCTCTTTACTGGTGAAAGAGTGTGCTCAATTAGTTCCTGCAATTTGCCAGCCAAAGCAGCCGTCCCAGATTTCTGCACTATGTGGAAGCTGAGGGTGGATCCAGAACGCACAAGATCAATCCTTTCTGTGCTGCTCAGCATCTTCACGTGTGAATTAGCCTGTGTGTGAACAGTGAACCTCTCAACGCTGAAATCACAGATAAAAACTGGTGCCTTTTATCACCACAGACTGAAATTACTCTTGCAAAATGGTAGAGAAATATTTCTGCATTTCAGGTTATTAAAACCACGTTGCAGAAGTACAATATAGTAAATAACACACCAGTGTTGTGGCACAGCAAATGCAGGCTTTGCTCTTGGAGGCCTCTAAGCAGCATAAGGGGAAGGAACCATGAAAGAAGCATCAGGGCAGTCTTTTATTACTGTAAGTTATTTCCCACAAACAAGGGTGGGAAGGGAGAAAGAGCAGGGATGAGAAGTGCCTCAGCCTTGGTATTTTTTTTGCACAGCCTGTCAAAGACCAAGACCTCTTAAATCAGGCTCGGTTTTACTTGGCTAAGCGGGGCATAAACCCAAGAACAACATCTAAAGTAGGCCAGGAGGAGGTCACAGCTGTGCTGGGGAAGGCAGCACAAGCCCTGCCTCCCAAACACACCACACACAGACACACTCTCACAGGCTCCTGCCTTTGGAATTCAGCCCAGGGGTGCATCAGGAGACCACTGCAGGGAGCATACCCCGGGCCATGCCTTGGTGGCAGCCAGGTCAAACTGCTTTATAAGGAAGTGCTGCCATTCTCAGCCGATGAGCCCTCGGTGATCTGCCAGTGACTGAGGAAAACACAGAGGAAAATGAACAAACTCAAGCCTTTCGTTCAGTCCTACCTCTACAAAGCGGTGGATTCAACTTCCATTGAAAATAGGAAAAAGAGTTGAATACTGTGAGATACCTTGCGTCTAGCAAGTACTTTCTCCCCTTCCCAAGAGAAGGCAGGGCTGGACGCCTTGCAGCCGTTCTCCTCACAGATAATTAGCATGCTAATTGCGATTTGTTTAACACACACCTAGTGTGAGAGGCCACAGCCTGCGCTGATTGCTTGGCTTTCCCCTGGTCTAATTGCAGCCTGTCAAGCCATAAAACCACGCGCTCATGGCTCGTGCTCCAACGTGCAAGGCAGGGTCTGGTAAATGGTCTCCTGTGCTCTGAGAGTGTTATCCTCTCTGGTTTTGTGTGTGAGGTTGCTGTGCCCATGGGCTTTGCTGAGAAAAGCGTAATTTACCTTGAACCCTCTCAGTACTGTGTGGACCTCCGTCAGAGAGGGCTCCTAATGATGCAAACTCCTGCCCACAGCTCTGATCTTTACAGGCTGGCTGCGTGCATACACGTGTGAACTGCTGATTCACACGGATTTTTAATGAGGGGAGGGAAGCCAAGGATGAAGGGAACTCACTTGCATGCCCTTGGCCAACCTGCTGCTTTGCGAGACCTGAAGGCTATTGCGGAGTGTTGGAGTTGGACACAAAACCACTCGGAGAACATCTCTCATCCCCTGGTAGGCATTTGAAAAGAGTGAACTGTGTGGCCATTTTAATACTGAGGGGTATCCTTTAGTTAATAACATATCAGTAACACTGGCGCAGGGCAACTTTCTCAACTCATACCAGTGCTGTATCATCTGCTTGTTAGGTGTACGCAACAAATAAATCCTATTTTTCAGGTAGAATGTGGAAAAATAGGTTTATCAAGTGTCATTCCCCTCTCTGTCTGCCTCAAGTTGCACTTGAGGTGGCTTTCAGATGGCTTCCTCAGATATAAAAGAAATACATATATTGAGAGGGCAGTAGATGCAAGTTCAAAAATCACATCATGCAGTCACCTAATTCTGGTTCCGCAGTCACTGAATTGTGTGGTTTTATCCAGTGATAAACATCCCCCTGCAAACTTTAGCAATGAAAGCTCTTTGAAGGGAGAGTTGCAACAGCCACTGAAGCTGTTACAGATGGAATTTGCTGCTACAGTTTCAACACATAAAATGTAAATAATTTATCAAGCTAGTGAAACAAAGCCTTTTTTTTTTTTTTTGGTGAGAACAATTCCTGAGGTTGTCCAGATATCAGAACAGGTAAATTGTGGTGCATGAGTTGTTCTTCTTTCTCCTGTCTCCATGAAAGCTTTTCCAAGGGGCCTCAGAAAGCACAGGAGAGGGAAGAGCTGGCTGTGGTAGCAGGAAGGTGGGTCCTTCCCTAAACCCAGGGAGTGCCAGTGCGGAGCAATCAGTTTGGGCTTGCAGGCTGCTCCCTTGTCTAGCAAAAACCCTGCAACAACCTGATCGTGCAGGGGACTGCTGCTGAGAGGTGCAACCTTCAGTGAAGGAGAGGGAAGAAACCCGGATAGCTTGTGTGTGCCTTTTCCTTCCACACTGTGAACATTGTGCGGGCTGTTCATGCCTAAAACGAGCTGCCAGCCTACAGCAGCCAATGTCACCAAGTTGCCAAGGCAGGCCCTCAGTGCAGGCACATAAAGTAGACAGGCGAGGGGGCTGTTGGGATCTGCTCAGTGACAATCACACACAAACTACAGCAGTTGAAATGTGCATTCCAAAGGAACGTGGAATTATAGTAATACCAGTGAGGCATGGGATAGCCCACAGCCTTAATGTCCTGTTGGATATGGTTAATGCTCCCATGTTTCTTGCCAGCGTAGTACTCCAGCTTCCATCAAGTTAGGGGAAGGTCTTATTCTCATTACCAAAACCAGATTCTTCCTCAATGACCTGTGTATTTGTTAATTTTACCCCTGCTATTTTAAATTAATTTTGTTCTGTACCCTACATACCAGAGAGAAAATACAGCCCAGATTAGACAGTGCAGACTAGACTGCAAGGGTACCACAGCTGTGAATAAAGGAGCTGGGTTTGTGCAAAAGATGTCTGATTCATTATAAAGTTTCTCTTTTCTGCCTTGTCCCATTTTCCCCCATCTGTATGATCCTGCAGGAAACCAACCCCTGAGACCATAAGGTGAAGCCCAGAGGCAGCTCATCATGATCTTGGTGTCTGTGGTTTCTTTGAGAACATCTCAAAAAACTATTTCTACTGAGAGGTAACAGCTTGCATTAGAAAAAAAAAAAAAATTAAAAAGATCTCTTCTAAGTTGTGGGGCTTCCAGGCACCAAATGGATGGTCCCAAATCTAAGCCCCTCAGTAATTTAGGTTGGAAACAAGTCTGTATGGTTGTGGTGTCACCACAGTAATGCTGCTCTGGGAAGGGCACAGGGCTGCTTCTTCCCTCCCTGTGCCCCTGCTGTGCCGTGTAGCCCAGCACTCACACCTTGAGCATGGAATTCAGGGATCAGGAATGGCTGAGGGTTTGTTTTGCTCCTCACATGAAGCTACACATATCCAGAGCACAACATCAAAGCTCAGCTCTGCTCCTGTGCCGCTAGCGTAGATGTTCGGCAAGTTTGGCTGCTTTGTAATGGGATAACGAGAGGTGGGAAGAAATATGCAAAGAAGTAATGAAGTACACAAAATAGATTAAAATCAGAAGCTTGAAGAGCTTTTTTCTTTCTTTCTCTTTTCTTCCTTTTTTCTTTCTTTTTTCCTTTCTCTTTTTTTTCTTTCTTTTTTTACCCCCTTTCTTTTTGAGTTTTGTTTCACATTTGCACTGTGCCACATTCTCAAACTGGGTAATTTGCAGGAGCTGTGGAGAAATCGCTGTGACAGGCAGCATGGCTGGAGACTGTAACTCAGAACTGCCCTCCCTGGAGCAGCTGCTCAGGATGCCAGAGATACAATACTTTTCCTGTCTGAGAAACAAAACAATAAGGCTCAAACACATTGCTTCTGGAAACACTTACAGGCAAACTTCTTACACATTGAATGTGCTGAAACTATAAACTAGATTTTAAGAGGGTTGGGCAGATTTCAAGTAAAAAGTACTTTCAGGAATTTCAGAGAAGGCTCATAGCTGTCTTTACCAAATAAATTTTGTATTATAAAGTTTAAGAAGGGGGGTTTTATATTACAAATTACATCATTGTGCATAACTGTATAGTTATGAATTCTATAGCAGTAATATATTGTGGATCATTTGCAATATACAGCCTATATAATGAGACAAATTTGCAGTTACAGATTTCTTATGTATTTATAAACAGTTTCTTACATGTTTATAAGCCTGTAAGCTCTGATTTGTTTTAACTATTGAGTTATAGGTAATTTCTCTCCAGTGTATGACTCCATTCCTCCCAGGCCCCCTGGGAGCTGTGACATTTGGTCTGTTCTCATGCCCATGAAAAGCTATGGCAAAGCTAAAACAGCTCTACCATGCTAATAAAAATAAGGCAAAAGAAGGAGGATGAGTAGGCACAAGTCCCTAAGACTAGCAGGGCTCTCATTTTGCAAAAGGAATTCAGTGGAAATCTTTGGTGCTGACTTACAGACACCTGGGGAGTGTGGAGGGAAGCAAAGCAGAAACTGGGCTCCCTTTGCTCTTAAAAGTGCTGGTTTTAACTCCTTATCCATGCTCCTGCAAGGAAAGTAAGGTTCAGACACGTACAATTAATGAGCAAAGCAACTGAATAAATACGAAGTGGCCAAACAAGTCATATTTCACTTTTTTTTCAGTTTTCTGAGAGGCTGAATACAGTAACCATGGACAGACTGCGGTGTGGAGGGATTTGATGCTTTGAAAAGAGGAAATTCCCCTCTCCCAGCGAAGGAAACGTGCTGCGCCTCAGAAGGCTCAAGGAGCGTTTGGCAGCTGTGTGCAGGAAGAGGAAAGCCTCTCATTTTGAACTTGAAAGCAAAACTGGGTTTCAAGTGAACACCAGAGCAGCAGCGTCATTGGCGAAGTTTGCAGTTTGGGTGACCTGCACAGCTCCTTCACTGAAATGTAAATATGTAGGCAAGAAAGGATACAGAGAAAGGCCTTTCCCTGAGGTTTTCCTTTGAAGTAATGGGAGAAGCCTCCCCAGATTCTGTGCAGTTATGAAACAGACCTTTTTAAAGTGAGGGCTGCAGGGGAAAGGGGGAACTGCGAGTGATGCTGGATCAATAGCTGTCTACAAACTGGCTTTAGTGGTCTGAAAATTATGGTATTTCTGAGTGTTTTGCTACCCCATCCTACTCCAAGCCTACGTGAACCATTGGGACTACTGAAAAACATATTTTCATGCCAACTGATGCTGATTTATGCACAGAAAAAAACCACAAACAACTCTCCTTCAAACTTGAAAGTGCTGTAAAACCTCAGCTTTGGAGCAAGGCTTGAGGATGCAGTGATGATCTCCTGATTTCTGTTTAGCCTTGCCCGCTTCAGCCAGCAAAAGCAGCCCTGACTTTTTTGGCCATCAGGAGCTGCTCCGCAATTATACCTGGATTTTATCATTTTCTCCCTCCTTCAGGTGAAAGCTCACATGGTGTCTCAGTGCTGAAGTGGCCAGCGAAGATGGGGTGGTTGCTGCACCTCCACAGAGCCTGAACTTAGCCAGTCCAGGAAACTGCTTTGCAGCCACCACAGCTTCACCAAAGGCTGGTGCAATGTCGGCAGAGGTTGCAACTGGGGGAAATGTGCTCTGAGAAATGTCATTATATATAGCAGAGAGGAAGGGAACAGAGAAGTAACTGAGTGAGCCAGGCATCTTTTCAATTGCGGTGTGGTTTTCAGCCCCGCTTGCCCAATCCCTTTGCACCACGAGGTCCTCGTGCCTCGTGCCTTCACCCAGGGCTGTGTAAGACAAGTAACACCAGTGCTTTACAGGAATAACCTCTGAGCCACACAACAGTGGATTTTTCTTCATGAAGCAAGTGAGGAAAAAGGTAAATAGCTCCAGTGCGGCACAATGTTACGCACAGCTAAGATCCGCAGGTGTTCCAGCACGTGGACTTGGGCATCACCACGGGCCTGGCTGTTGTAGCAGGGGGGATCCGTCCAGACCAGGTCAGCCAGAGCCATTTTGAAGGGAAAGCACAATTTAAAAGTGAAGGGCGTGAGTCATGTTGCCTGTTGGCGTAAATGCAAAGTACTTAGGAGCAGGAAGTGCCTTTGTTTTTGCGCAGGGGAGGGTGCTCAGGTCAGGTTATCACTGAGGTGCATTTCTGGCTAGCAAAATAAGGGCTTGCTCCAGCAGCACGACCATCCTACCTGGCAGGGGGAAACAATTCCATGCAGTTCAGTATCAGATACCCAAGATTTTGCTTTTTGTATTTAACACTGTATTTAACAACACTGAATCTTAAACCAGCATCCTGCCACCTACTGCTCATGAAAATGCCAGATGTGGTGTGTGCACAGCAGTCTCGTTTTGGCCTCAAAGACCTCATCAAAGCTCTCTGGGACTGGTGGACTGATCAGCTCTGCACAGGTTGGGAAAAATATCCTGTGAGCCATCTGAATTGGCCTACTGGGACTTGAAGCCAATGTAACGATGTCTGCGGCACTGCCAGCTTTCTTGGAGAACAAAGTGCAGTTTCCTTTTGTGTGCTGAACAAACAAACGTTGTGTGGGAATTGGTCCTAACAGAAATCCTTTTTTTTTTTTAAATATCCGAGTCACTTTTTTTTCAGAACGCTGACCCTTGGGAATGCCTGTGACTGCTCTGTGAAATTCAAAAACTACAGAGGTATCCACGGCGGGAGCAGACAACTACTGCAATAACACCAGGGATGGTTCTGCAGTTAAAATTAGCCTAGAAGTGTCTGAAAACTGGCAGTCTGCCTAGTGCCAGAATTCATTATGAATTCGATGTTTAGTTAGGTTTAGGTTTATATAGTTTAGCTTAGGAATCATCCTAATTATCCTTTCTCCTTTAATTAAATGAGAAGTCTGCCATTAGGCTCTGCTTGCCCTAACTCATGTTTTGGGCTGAGCTTGTCCTGCCTGGTAAATGGGAACACCAGAGAGAAACAGGAGAGAGAGACAAAGAGAAGACTCTGAAGTAACTATCTTTGCTGCTTATCTGTCTCCAGGTACTGGCTCACTGAAAGTTTTCACATTGACAGTGTCTTTCAGCAATTCTGTTCCAGCTGTTGGATGCTCAGTGCTTAACCAAGAATTTGGACACAAAGTTGTTGTTGTGCTACAAATGGTCCACATATAAAGCCATGGCCAGAGTATACATAGGTAGACTGCAAAATGTAGGGAAGGAAGGTAAGAGAGACTTGTGGAGATGAGGGAGGTGTAGGCTTGTATATGCAAATTCTGCCCTGAAGCATCTTAATTCATTTACTGAAATTGCTCCCAACAAAACTAAATGTATGGGGATAATTTTTGAAACAAGGATTTTAAATGTTAAGCAATTAACAATGCCTAAGATCACACATATATTGAAGCCTTCCTCTAATATTTATTACTAATACTTCTGGAAATGCTGAACTTGATACATGTATGCTAGTTTGGTTTTTAGAAATCTCTTCTAAAGAGTAAACACCACATCTGAATCAATTTAAATCCTCCACCTTCATAAACCACAGTGGATACATTAAGTACATTTATATACATCTTAACATGTTATTAGAAATACAGATGTTTAAGTTCAAAGAGTTAATTAATATTTAAATTACCATATTTTAAAAAACAATGAACAGGACTAGTTGAACAGGTTTAATCAGAGAAGAAGACAATTTTATTGAGAGTAGATATGCAGTGATACTGGCTCCTAAAGCCAAAATATGTGAGCTCATCGTTTGCTAGATGCATCAAGCTGACTTCTTCATTTATCACTTCTGGTTTAGGCCTGCATGTTTGGAGTAATTTGATTTTTTTTTTTCCTAGAATAAGATGAGAGGTGGGAGGATAGCTGTAGCACCAAATACAAGAGACAGAATAGGAATGCCATGTTAAATAACATCAAATCTTTAGTGTCTGCATTCTGGTAAGAATTTTATCATCTATTCTACATATCCCAGTGTTACAAATATTTGTTACAAATGTGTGTCCAAATTCACTCTAGTTATTTTCCTTAAATATTCCCCCATACTGCAGTGAATTTTTAGCACAATTTAGAAAACTGGGGGTGGGTGCAATATTGCGCCTTGATGCAGGGCCTTGTTTGCCCCTGGCCCAGTCAGCAGCCTCGCTGCTGATCCCTGCCTGGCTGTGTCCCATAGCTCTGATGCTTGCTCACTCCAGACCAGCAGCCTCTTCAGCCTGTTTTACAAATAAATAAATAAATTTTAAATGTTAATTTCATCTGCTGCAGGGAGTTGTGCACACTGCCAGCCATGGGCATAAAAATCATGTGTTGGTTGCAAAAATAAGGCTGGAAAGTTATTATCTGTACATACACACGTATACATGTATACTTGTTTGTGTAGACACTTCAAAGCCTTTGGGCTCTGTCTGTTTTGTATTTGCCACGTGTTTCGTTTGTTTCTTTTTCCTCAGGTACCAGAGTATCTTCATGATTTAGGGATGTAACATTGTTAATGTGCCAGAAGCGGGGATTGAGGCCAAGTTTCTCCCTTCATGCAGGGCAGGTTGTCACACAGGAACCAGGGGAAGGTATGTTCTGTCCCTCCCACCCTGTGGAGATCCCTGCAGAAGTCACTCTGCTCTGTAACCTCTTTCTGAAGACTAAGGATACAGGTTTAAAAGCCAGAAGCCTTCTGGGAAACTGATTGTGAGTCGGGATGAACGTGGCTTTTCTTTATATTCAGAATAATCCATTTAAAATTTAAAGTTTTCTATCTTTCTCTAGAATTAAAGTCACTTTCTGTTTAAGCATTTACAACTCTTTCAAGCACATACCTTTGCCACGTAGAAATATGTCTTTCTTACAAATGCTTGGAAATCCTGTAGTCTGTTTTCCATAAGCCTTCGGAAACCCGACTGTTCCAAGGGCTTTCTGCTGGAGTAATTTAACAGCCGTGCTACAAAAATGGCAAGGTAAGCAGCCCAGCAGAAGATACAGCAGCCAAAACTCTTATCTCAATACCCCTTTCTTAGAGAATTGCATCAACCTCCCTTAGTCAATAATGAGTCTTATTTATAAATTCACATACAATACAGAAAGGAAACTTGTTGCACTCTTGTGGAGATCAAAGTTTCAACGTGCTTTTTTCTCCTTCTCCTGTTTAGAGAACTGGCGTCAGTTTGCATGTATCCGTGTCCCTCTTCTTATTGCTGAGCCCAGCATGGTTGATAGCCTTGATTATTTTTTAAAAGCTGTTTCTAAAGATAAACATTTTGCAAAACTTCCCAGAATGCAAGTGTTCAACTTCATTTGCCCAGAGCTGCACTGTTTGTTAGCAGGCTGCTCCTTTACAGGCGGGTTGAAGTTCCAGTTCAATACATCACAAATGAATACATAACGAGAAACTTTTTCCACGATCAAGGGTGGAATCCCTGCCTTATTGAGGTCTGTGCAAACAAAACCTTTATTGATTCAGTTAGGTGACGCTCAGAGGTTAATCCCAAATCTCCTACTCCTTTATTATGAACCACGCTACTATTGAAAAAATACGAACAAAAATACATATACTAATGAAAACAATCCCCAAAGTGCCTGAGCACACTCCCAATATTCATATATGAATATATATGAATACATGGGTTGTTTAACAGACTAAAAACCACCACCTTACTATGAGTCTTAAGGGTGTTTTCCTCCACTGAAGCAAAGGCCTAATCAGGAGAGGAAACAGAAGCTTATTACCCCACCCACCTGTGTAGCCTCTGCTAAAGCCTTTTATCATCATGTTTCTCAACCTTCTCGTGTTGGCAGCTTCAGGTTTTTGCAACCTTTTAGGGTTCAGGGGTTATTATGGTGGTGCTGGGGTGACGGCTGGACTAGAGGACCTTGAAGTTATCTTCCAACCTTGATGATTCTGGGATTCTCATTAAAATGAAAGCCTAGAGAATTATTTTCTTAGTTTTATATTGTGGGATTAAGAGACTTTATGTAGATGTTGGCAAATTTCAGACCTGACTCGCAGAAGTTCATTTTGATGGTGGTGATGCTGACTGGATTTCACATTTGTCCCATTTAATAGTTGTCCTGTGATGGCTCCATAAATATTTATGAAATAATCTCTCAAATATATACCAGTTATCACTGGAGAATTGCAATAAACAGTTCTTAGTGGCCCAAGAGGTTTCTAATTCAAGTTCAGCAAACAATCTCAAACCCAAACCATTTCTTTGAAGGCAAGTTTATTCTCTAAACGAGGCTTCAACTGAAACCCTTCATATTTAAACATATTAATTGTAGGCCTTTGCTGCCAACAAAATGCAGCAGGCTCATTCCAAGCAATAGCTGCTGTAATTTAGACTGAACTGCTGAAAACAGCTCTTAACATTACAGTTGTAAACTGTGCAATAGTAAATAAAGCAGAAAGCTTAGCTGGAACCAAAATATTCATTATCCGAAGCCAGAAACTAAGCTTCACTTGCACTTTTTTGTGTAGTAAATTATCAAATGTCTCTCAGATAAAGCTGATCACCTTAATACAACTAAAACCCAAATTTATTCTGACTGCATTTATTAAAATCTATGCCTACACATGACTCTGGTCTGACTGAGTAACTTTTAAACTCCTTTAGACATATTTTACTGCATCATGTAGCGAAAAATACAACTAATGCATGACAAACTGCAACTGGACCTCCGTGGTACAAAAAACAGGGGAGATACAAAATGCAATTTTAAAAGAATTGCTTGCCAAGATTTAAAAAATCAAGGGTAAAATAAGCAGAATAAATAGTAAAATACATATTTTTTAATAATTCACCTAGGAAGTCCCATTTCCTGCAATCGCTTAGAGGAAAAAAGCTTGCCATACTCTTAATTCAAACATTATAGCTAGAAACTTAAACCCCAATACAAACAAACAAACAACAACAAAACCAAACCCCCAAATATAACAATCAAGTCTCAGAGAAGTTAAGATCATGGCTGCCATGGGGCCTGTTTACGTCTGTTCATTTTTGGCTGTGGTTTTTGGTTTTCTTGTTTTTATTTTATGGCGATGTTGCTGTTGTTTCAGGGTTCTTTTTTATCTGAGATTTTTGCTGTGTCTGCATGGCACCAGCAGCTTTCTGTATGAGACAATGGTGGTCTTGTCTCTAGAGAATTTTCCTTCATGTAGGAAGCTTTATTAGGACAGAGCATCACTTGTTAGCCAAATGGGGAAAATTTGGGAGGTCCGTAAAGATTGTACGAACACAAACACATCTGTATTTCACTCTTAAAGCACTTCACCCCTTTTAAGATCCCAACACTGGAAACAACTTATTCGAACACTAAACCTCAATGTTAAGGACGAGTTGTTAACTTTTTCACAACCCATTTTGCTTCTGCCTGCTCAAGTATTGCTTAGACTTCCTGATTTCAAAATCTGGCCAGGAACACAAATGGCCCTTCTGGAAAAGTTGCCCCAAAAGCACAGGGGTAACCACACGACAGGCTGCTGCTTTTTAGCCCCTTTTTTTTTTCATTTTTGTTTTGGAGAGAGCGGGTGTGCTTTTACCCCACTTTTAGTACCGTGCATTTACCACATTTTGTCTTTGTCGGATGCT
Source organism: Eulacestoma nigropectus (assembly GCA_013397775.1). Lineage (NCBI taxonomy): Eukaryota > Metazoa > Chordata > Aves > Passeriformes > Eulacestoma > Eulacestoma nigropectus. The sequence goes on from VZTE01003150.1 coordinate 260,703, forward strand.
TGAGGTGCAGGGCTGGAGGGAGCACAGCCTGTTGTTCTGTCAGCGTAGGAGCGCTTGTGGTCTCACCGCCTCAAAAGCCGCCTCTGCTTTTTCGCCCGTTTTTATTTTTCTTTTGGAGAGAGTCGGGTGTTTGCAGTGCGTTTTTACCGCATTTTCCCCACATTTTGGCTTTGTTTGGTGCTGGACGGAGCACAGCCTGTTGTTCGGTCAGCGTAGCGCTCGCTGCCTCGGCACCTCCGCTTTTCTGCCCTTTTTTATTTTTGAGAGAGAGGGGATGTTGTTTTCTGCATTTTTACCACATTTTGTCATTGTTGAGGGCTGGGGGTGCAGGGCTGGAGGGAACACAGGCTGTTGTTCGGCCAGCGTAGGAGCACTCGCGGCGCCGAAGGCGGCTTTGCAGGCGGCGAGACCGCGAGTGCTCCGTAAACAAAACCCTCGGTTTTGTTTACCACGGGCGGCGGGGCCTGGGTGGCGCAGGCGGTCTGAGCCTGCCCCCATCACCACGACAGCGACCTTTCCGCCCCGCTCTCCCTCCCCTGCCCTCCCCTCCGCCATCCCCCCCCGTGAGGGGCGGTGGGGGGAGCCGAGCGCCCCCTCTCCCCCCGTCCCCTCACGCCGCGGCGGGGCGGGGCCGGGCGCGCGCCCCGGGGCGGGGAGGGCGGACCGCGCCATCGCTGGGGCAGCCAATGGCGCGCGGCCACCCCGCGATTCAAACGGCGCGTCCCGGCCAATGGGCGCTGTTGGCGGGCGGGAGAGGGGGCGGGGCCGTGCGCGCGGCCGTAACCGTCGCTCGGCGGGGCGGTTGTTCCCCTCAGCGGAGAGCGGCGCGCGCTCGGGCCCCGCTCCC